>JACXGK010005763.1:0-13287 GCA_016801125.1 Novumbra hubbsi
AGCAGTACACTATCAGGGCAATAGAGCTGTACATCAGTCTACACCGTTTATATTAAATGAAAGCAGTACACTATCAGGGCAATAGAGCTGTACATCAGTCTACACCGTTTATATTAAATGAAAGCAGTACACTATCAGGGCAATAGAGCTGTACATCAGTCTACACCGTTTATATTAAATGAAAGCAGTACACTATCAGTGTAATAGAGCTGTACATCAGTCTACACCGTTTATATTAAATGAATGCAGTACACTACCAGTGTAATACAGCTTTATGTCTGTATACACTGGTTATATTAAATGAATGCCATACACTACCAGTGTAATAGAGCTGTAAGTCAGTCTATACTGTTTATATCAAATAAATGCCGTACACTATCCATGTAATTGAGCTGTAAGTTAGTCTATACTGTTTATTTTAAATGAAAGCCATACACTATCGGTGTAATTGAGTTGTAAGTCAGTCTACACTGTTTATATTAAATGAATGCCGTAGACTACCAGTGTAATAGAGCTGTAAGTCAGTCTATACTGGTTACATTGGGCCACACTGGATTTATGTTTGCATAAATATACAGCTTTACTTAGACTGAGCTCTAAAAAATATGATTATAGAACATTGTATATAGTTCCACTAACCACTATATAAAACAATATTGTTCGTGTTAACTTTCATTTAGTCTGTTGAGAACCACAAGTTTTTTCGGTGGGAAAAGCAGCTGACAAGAATCTAAATCGGTCTGATACGTAGGGAGGGATACATTAGGGTAAGCAAACTTGAATGGGGAAAAGCCAACTGTGGATCAGGCTCTTTAAAGAGCTATTAATACGTCTAATCCCAGAAAAGGGCGGTGAAAACCTACTGCGGTGCCCTGGACTGCCACTAAGCCCTGGTAAGCTCAACCTGCAGTAGAGTTCAAGCCCTCGCTAGAGCGATCCTCACCAACGTCATTCTCACAAGAAAAGAAAAAAACACTAGTCACCAAAGAAACACAGGAGAGGTCAGAGAGCAAAATGTCACATTACTACAAACTCAAATGTGTCCACAGAAGAGGCCAGGATCTCCACTGACACGTTTTCCAGTGACACAAGATAGAGAGAGAGAAACCTCAAGAGGAATAAGGAACATTTCGTAAGATGGCCAACTGAGCTCCTCGCCACTGTAGTTCCTCTATAATGTTTCCTCTTGTTTCCTGGGGGCTCATTAATGCTTGGTAGCGAAGCTGCCATTGCTCCTGCCACAGTCATGTGTGCTTGCGCATAACGGATTCATTTATTTGGATTGTACACACGTGTGTGGACACCTATGATCGCCGTACTGTACGAGCTGTTGGGCATGTCAACATGTGCACTTGTTTGCACACGCATGACGGCGTCTGCAGAAGGGGGCAAAAGGCAGCCAAAGAGAGGGGGAAGAAAGCGCGTGTGTGTGTGTGTGTGTGTGTTTGTGTGTGTGCACTAACGACGATCAGTGGTTTTTATATTCCAAGCGAAAATCAAAAGAGCAGCCTCATTGGTCAGCCCATTGAGACAGACCTTTAGACATTTTGCAAAATGCATACTTTTCTGAACTTCCTGAAATCATGTATTGTTTAGTGTTGTTTTCCCTCTTTTACGGTTCCTTCTCTCACAGGTAACAAAGCCAGCTGAATGCGTTTTGTGACCATAAAACGCATTCAGCTGGCTTTGTTACCTGTGAGAGAAGCCAGCTGAATGCGTTTTGTGACCATAAAACAATTCAAAAGATCTAGTTGTGGTTAATTAAAAACAAACCAGCAGACAGACAAACTAGTTGAACCCAAGAACATAATGTCGAAAATCAATTGGACTAAACAACTATATCTATGGTCCACTAGTCATAGCTACTGAACTTATTGCAGCATGTGGAGTTATGATTAAGACCTATAAAAATAACTTACTTGGGACCAAACTTTTCAGCAATCCACCAGTCCATTCATAAGGTAACTTTAACTAGCATTTTTATTTTTGATAAATGGACCTTATTCTAGTGAATGAAACGCACTGCATAAGCCATAATGTGTTCAATTAAAACGTTATTATATAATGTAATGGTAATAAACAATTGATTATTAAAGTATGTTGATCAATTATATGCGGTTTGCGAGACAAACATCCTGTACAAAGTTGATGAATGAATAATACATTGAAGCCAATATTGCTAAAATGTTTAATATTTGTGGAAACATGTTCCCCCTTAACAATGTAAAATAAACGAAGCGCGCTAGAAAAGGGCATGGTTTGAAATTGTATTAAATTAAGTAATGACTGTCATCTGGAAGTGTAATATCGAAAGTAGTGAAATCACCACAATAAATTATTTTACCACTAACACTAGGAGACAACTTCCTGCCACGAGCTATTCGCATATTTCGTTGAGAGCTGGCTTGAGGTAACGAGTTAGCGTTACTTAGTTATGAGATACAAAGTGAGACTGAATGGCTAGCTACCTAAAACACTTTGTAACTAATTATGTGTAACTCTGTAGGGGGTTGCACCGTTTTACTGAAAGCACTATATATGTTGCTACCTATGCTAGCTACATAACTAGCTAGTTTTACGTAGCCAGTGCGAGTCGGGTTGCTAACTAGCCAGTCCTGGCATGTGTTTTTTTGCTTGTGTTTTGTCCTGTTCTCTGTGTGTGTTTGTGTGTGTGAACAGCCACTGACTGTACTAGCTAGCATGTCCGTTGTTGCTTATGATTTTATCCGAATCTAGCCAAGCTGTATGAACCATTGTCTAATGACGAACTTATTTAAAAAAAAAATGTTTCATCGTAACCGCGGTTTCTCATGACATAAAACAAGTTTGATTGGGCCCTGACAACATTCATTCACAACAATGTCTTAGTCTAGCTTCATGAACGGATCCTACCGCGCCCCTCTTTTTTCCCCCAGTCGTTCACTTTTTGTGAGCCCCCTCAATTGAAGAATGCCGCAATACAAGAAGGACATTTTTAACTTACATATCTTTCCCCGCAGGCTTTGTAAAATCCGAATTCTTGTGTCGTCTTCTTCCGCCATGGTCCGACTTTACTGTGTATCTGTAGTAACTACAGTACACATTCAATACTGATCATATCCGTTTATGAATGTAAGCGAAGGGCCAGCCTACTGCAGCGTCACTACAAGCGCTATTGGTCGTAAGATCAGTTAGCTGACATTAGACCTGACTGTAGAGCATTGTGTGAATATGTTTCACATTTGACTTCACCGCACCGGCTCGCATAGCCCAACTTCTAGACTAAGATTGTGCCTTAATACTCCCCACAGCAAAACACGTAGCCATTCCCCTTTCTAATTCCTCCCGGACGGATGCTGTACCTATTTAAGCAGCACGTGTCCTGACTTGGACAGTCTTCTTAAAAAGGCTCTCCGGAATGTTCGGTTGAACGTGACAATATTTTAAAGGTCGACTTTGGCAGAAAAATCTAAGTGGTAATTGTGCAATGGAATACGTTGTTAAATAGTCAGAATATATGACAACAATATATATTTTTTGTAGTTATAATAAATCAGCAAGCATGAAATATGTTAAAGAAATCTGTTGAGGTTTAGCTGAAATTTCCAAAACAGTAGGCTTGGTATAAAAAAGATATTTAGGCCACTTTTAGAAGTCTAAAACTATAATTAAAGTTTTTAGAAATGTAACTAATAGAAATGTAAATGTTTAGGGATAGGTTGGGGTTCAAGGTAATGTTAGTAGATAGTTAATTGACATGTTATTGAATGTGTGTGTGGGAGGAGCTGACGTTACACTACCATTCAAACGTTTGGGGTCTTCTAATAGACACATTTTTGTCTATTACAATAACATCCCATTGATTCCAAATACAGAGTAGACATAGTTAATGTAGTAGATGAATATAGTAGCTGGGAATGTCAGTTTTGTTATGGAATATCTACATAGGTCATACATTATCAGCACCATTGGTCCTGTGTATCAATGAAATGTTGCGTTTGCAAATCCAAGTACATCATTTCAAGAAGGCAAATTGATCATTAGAAAACCCTTTGCAGGTATGTTGGCACAGTGGAGAACTGTTTTAAATGTGTTGAGTATTTAAACCATCAGCAATTGTGGGTTCAATTACAGCCTCAAAGTGGCCATAAACAAAAAACGTCCTTCTGAGACTTAGTCTATTTTGGTTCTGAGAAATTAAGGCTATAAAATGCAAGAAAGATTTAAGAAACTGAAGATCTCGTACAAAACACTGTGAACTACTCCTCACAGAGCAGCGCAAATAACATGGAGCATTCAGCTATTTGTAATGCTAGCTCCATTTCATTGAGCTTTTTGGCCTAGGCATTGCCTAGTATCCATCTATACCCTTAATAGAGTTATAGCTCAAAAAGCTTTTTTGCAAATAGCCTAAATAATGAACGGTATATTAATAATGAGAGAAAGAAGAAAAAATCTGCAAAATATGATGACACTGTCACTGAATTATAGCACTCTGAGGAACACGTCTTCTGTTTCCATCTCTAGTTTTAACGTGCACACACAAGCTGCACAGTGCTCATTACAACAGAGTGGACCAGACCACACAGTGCATCAATTATGTTATTTTCTACACAGAAAATCATTGCATTCTGCAAATTATTGCCGGAATACCCTCCCAATTTGCCTACCATTCTGATTAAAATTGTGTTTCTTAAAAGCACAGATGTCTAACAGAGTTTACAGGGGTTCTAGTGTTTTGCTGGTTCATGTTTGTCTATTCTACTGGTGCACAATAGAGACCTAAAAACCAGGTGAGTGGGGATCCTAACTAATGAGTGACCTAATTAATGTAAATTAAGTAAAAAGAGAGGAAAATATAGTGGCTGTTTTGTAATAAACACAGTCTGCTTACATAATATTGCATGGTACACACCATATTGGATATCAATTTAGGCTAGCAGGCCATACTAGTGTAATAACCCATTGAGTATATTTATTCCAACGAACAAAATGTTTCAGGTGTAATCTTTTTTTCTTACATTTTGTCTTTTCATTTTGGAAGCATACTTTTCATCAACTTTGTTTTGATGTGTATGACCGGGCGATGGACTCCCCCAACCATAGAGGGGTGAGGGTCTCTGAGGCCTGTTGGTGCAGGGGGTCTCTGAGGCCTGTTGGTGCAGGGGGTCTCTGAGGCCTGTTGGTGCAGGGGGTCTCTGAGGCCTGTTGGTGCAGGGGGTCTCTGAGGCCTGTTGGTGCAGGGGGTCTCTGAGGCCTGTTGGTGCAGGGGGTCTCTGAGGCCTGTTGGTGCAGGGGGTCTCTTAGGCCTGTTGGTGCAGGGGGATTTTGAGGCCTGTTGGTGCAGGGGGACTTTGAGGCCTGTTGGTGCAGGGGGATTTTGAGGCCTGTTGGTGCAGGGGGATTTTGAGGCCTGTTGGTGACAATCTTAACCACCGGAACGGCAACCTTTATTGCCAGGCTAATCCTGAACCTGACTATATTGCTATATTGTTGCGTTACCTAATATTGGCCTAATAGCCTACGTGACCACTTGCGTTGAAGGAAGTTGATTAAATAGCTACATGTTTGCATCAGTAGAGACTGGTTTAATACATTATTTAAATGTTGGTAGACCAGAGGAAGTTTCAATCTACACACCTGAACCACTTTGCATCTAGGTTGTACAGTAACAGGAATAACATCAGATGACAAGCCCATGACTTTGCCTTTAATTGAAAAATGTGCATGAGCAAGAAAATATATTTTGACTGTGTGGCTAATTGTAAATAGTTAAACCGTCATGGTCTCACATCCACTGTAATGTCTTCATTATCGGCCAACATACTTATTGAAGGAGCAGAAAGTAGTAGCTCCATTTTATCCAGATGTTATGTCACAACCCTGGTTCCATAAAAGGACGCTGCATGAAATGCAAATGAAAACAGGATGCAATGTTAAATTTGATGCCAGCAACACGTTTAAAACCAGTTGGGACGGAGGCAACACCTTACATCAGGGGTGGGCAAACTACAGCCCGAGGGCCAAATGCGGCCCGCAAGGTTGTCCCATCCGGCCCACGGAATGCCCTTTTCTGGCCTCCAAATCAATTACACAAACAAATGTGGCCCTCCATTTCATTTCAAAATCCTGATGTGGCCCCCGAGCCAAAATATTTGCCCACCCCTTACATCCTCTTTTAGTAACACTCTCTGTAAGCGTTTGGGAACTAAAGGGACCAAATGCTGTAGTTTTAGAGGTTAAATGTCTTCCCACTCTTGCTTGATATAGGATTTCCGCTGCTCAATATTTCAGAGTCTCCGTTGTTCTATTTTCCGTTTCATAATGAGCGAAATGGGTGACAGGTCTGGATTGCAGGCAAGCCAGTTTAGCACCGGGACTCTTTTACTACAGAGCCATGCTGTTGTAATACATTTAGAATGTGGTTTGGAAAAGTCTGCCTGAAATAAGTAACAACCTTCCCTGAAAAATACGGTGTCTGGGTGGCAGCATGTGTTGCGCCAAAACCTGTACATTGTTCAGCATTAATGGTGCCTTCACAGATGTGCATCTGTGACAATGCCATTTGCACTAATGCACCCCCATACCATCAGTGATGCTGGTCTTTGAACTGTGTGCTGATAAGAAGCCAAATGGTCTCTCTCCTCTTTAGCCCGGAGGATGCGGCATCAATGATTTACAGAAATAATTTCACATTTTGATTAGTCAGACCACAGGACCGTTTTCCACTTCGCCTCAATCCATTTTACATGATATCAGTCCCAGAGAAAGTGGAAATGTTTAAGGTTCTTGTTTTTATATGGGTTATTCTTTGCATGTTTGGGTTTTAAAGTAAATGTGTGGAGGCAGCGATGTACTGTGTTCATAGACAGTGGTTATCGGAGGTGTTCTGAGTCCATGCAGTGATTTCTATTATATAATCATGTCTGTTTTGAATGCAGTGCTGTCTGAGTGCAAGAAGATCATGGCCATCCAGCATTGGTTTTTGGCCTTGTCCCTTGCATACAGAGATTTCTTTCTTTCCGCTAAATTGTTGCAGTATTTGCCTGTGCAGTATTTCCCCTCCCCATCTTTACTTCTGAAATCATCTTTGGGGTTCTTTTGATTCCCAATCCCACCTGTTACCAATTAACCAAATTAGTTGTGTGGTGTTCCTCCTGTTTTCTTCTGCATTACACAACTTTTCCATTCAAGCAGAAATATATTTTTCAAGAAAAAATAACATTTGTCAGTTTTTTGTAATGAGATTTTGGAAAATATGTAATGTAGTACCTAATTAACCTGTTACAAGATCAGAGCCTGGCCCAAATCCAAGAGGGATGGAGAGAGGGGAAGATCTGGATGGAGATTGAATCAAGAGATAAAATGCTGCTGTGTTTTGTTGAGAGGTGAGGGAAATGGAATGGACGTCTAAGATGGGCTGGTTAGTGAGACCACCTAGTGACTGTTGAAAGGATTCCGCTCGAGCAGGAGAGTAAATAGACAGATGTACTAAGCGTTTGCACTTTGGAAACTGTCAAATAACAGCAATAAATCCTTGTGCGGTGCAAAACGTTGCACAACATGGCACAACATTTACAATTATCAAAAACTAATTTCCTGTACAATCTGGCTCTGCTGACCGGCAGATAGACCTACTGTTGTCTAGGTAGAACTAGCTTCTTGGGTCAATCTGACTAAAACTGTCAGAAATAACGTGGTTGTGCGTGCTTGACAAGGCTCTCCACAGACGTAATCAATTTCTGCCTGACTTCTGGGTTTTTTCGAAAACTAGACAACGATACATTGCTTACAGATTCTACGACAGGCATGACTACGCCAGTGTCCGTAAAATGGATGTTAAAGTAATTTGCAGCATGATACACAAGACCATTTGCACTGGACGAAATCAATTATCAATACGCTGTCATTCGTGTGTACAGGTATGTTCAGGTTACGAACCGCCTCGAAAAATTGCTTTGGTTAGAGCGTAAAGTTTACGAAACCTTGAATTATATTAGTTATTTTTTACTTGTGTAAATCCTCAATCCATTGCATTCATATGTAATATTGTACAAAACTAAGTAATTAGCGACTGGGTAATTCCTAACCAATCACAGTAACTTCATCTTCCATGGCATTTCAGTCAGACTAACGAAGCCAATGATACATTTTCAAAGTCTCCTTGCTGACATGTCTCGGCGTCGGTCTAAGCTACTTGTTTTGGAGTCAATTAGATGGAACCCATCTTTTTTAGAATCAGAGCTTTTGGTGGTTTTTGCGACCAGGAAGTTGTCAGGGAGGTGTTAAAGCAGTGTGCAGAGATTAGATCGGTTTGAAAAGGGCAAGGAGTTTGGCCCAAGATTGGCCTAAGGGTGGCGCTATAGCTATACTTTTGTACTGAACATACATAATTTTTTGGGATAAAATTGTCCAGCGAATGACGCGTTTTACCATAGAGATCATCATTTCAAATGGGGAACTGCATCATTTTTGGGAGAATGACATGTTTACGTTTTTTTATTGTTTAATGTAAATTTTTGTTTCCTTTATAAAAGTAGCATTTGCAAACTTTGAATTAGTGCGAGCTTACCCAAATATGACACCCTGTGTGCTACTTTAAAGGAGAGTCTGGAGGAGGCTCTTCATGGCAATTCCAAGTTTATTATTAATTCTCTTAGCAATCCAAGACATGTGGACATCATATCAGGAATGTTCACTCTATGTTCTCCTGCTGTGATGTGTCATACATTAGTTGATTCGTTCTTGATCCCCCCTGACAATAAGCTGCAATGCATCAAGTTGTTATTATTTAAGAAACATTTATTGTCACTATTATTTTGCAAAACACAAAGGGGTTCTTGTTCATTCTGCTCCACATGGCGCCGTCAGTAATAATGCTAATATAGTTCTAACAGTAAGTGGTGGTCATACTATTTTTATGTATGAATGGTGGTCGATACGGTTCAAAGTAGAAATAATTACAAACTGCAAAACAACTATGCTCTTTTAGCATAGCAGTATAGCAGAGTTGTATATAATATTATATACAATTATATAAGAGACCACTATTTGCTAACTAGTATCATAAAGGTAAAAATAACGTACAAAAATAAATCATTTTCTTTTTTTAACTTAAAAACCACGGATTGAGTTATAAGAGTGAAGTAAATACTTGTCAGTCTCATGTTTGGTGTATGCTTTCCCTTTGCAACTTAATTATTGATCAGTTTTCCAGACCTAGGTCAAAAACAACTAATTTCAGGTAAATTTAATTTAGCTTAAAACAATTCAGTCGGGTTCATTGTTTCAGGAAAACTTGGCCCAAGGGTGGCGCTATAGCAATACTTTTATATTGAACATACTTTCCATTACGTGTCAAGAACTGCTTACATGGTGTAGACATATGTATTTGACTGTAGGTGAAGGGTGAAGGGTATACATAGTAAGTTACAAGTATTTGCTACCAGAATGATAAGTTCTGTGTTTGTACGAAGGGCTCTTTGCATTGTATGTGTGCTTCTCTGACTTAGGTGAGGAGGGAGAGGTTCCTCTAGATTCTCTTATTACATACATAGGTAAAGATTGTCCATAGCTAAAATTGTTTTCGGCTCCTGGTGTGGTCATAATGGCCTTGTGACTAGGTGTCTCTCTATTCATATAGTCTACTTCCTTCTGCCGTTTGGAAGTGAGGCTTGTCTGACGTTGTGCTTTGTGTTTAAAGCGTTTTTTAGACTTTCTGTGCTGCAACTCGGAAGGGGAAAGCAAAAATAAAGTGTCAATGCTGGAGGATGGAGCTTTCATTTTAGTTTTTGTTCTGTGGTTCTGATAGTGTCCATCACTGTTTATTTGAATTGGATGCTCCTTCTTGGGGACAACTGAGATGTAGTCCCCGATGTCCCCCCATTCCTCATGCTTGAGCTGCATTTTCTCGCCTGGGAAGTTGCCTCGTGATCCAGTTGATGCCTTGCTCTCTGTGTCCGTGCTGTATTGAGCATCCTCCTCCTCCTCTGTTTTAATGGTGTGCCTTTTCAGGTGTAGGCCTTGGTCAAACGTTGCTGGGGATTTTGGGACTCTGGGGCAGTCCTCGCGGCTGTATCCCTTTCCCAACGCTTCCTGGTGTTTCTTTTCATGGCTCTTTTTGGTTGCGAGATAAAGGAAGCGCTGGGGGCAGAAGGAGCAGCGAAAGCGTTTCTCCGTGCTGGAGCTGCGGGAGGAGTTGTCAAAGCAGGAGCCGTTTTCCATACAGCTCTTGCATACGTAATCCCTGCTGTCCTCAGCGGTTCCACAGCTGGGGCTGGGGGTTTCCCCGGGGGGGCAATGCTTCCCGCAGGTACGACAGAAAGTGGGATGGCAGCCAATAACGTGCGCTCTCAGACCCGATGCAGTTATGAAGTTACTTGCACAGATGTCACAGGTGTACGTCGTCTTTTGGCTGCCGTTTCTAAGGCGCAGTTTCATATCCGTGCCCTCGCTGGAGATGCTCCCTTCGCCACGTCTACATGATTTCTTTGGGTAGTCTACCCTGCCCTCGGGCACTGCCGAGCATGTCGGGGGGCGGCGTAGGTGGTGCCTCTCTTTCCTACGTTTGGATCTTGGTTTCTTGCCCTTCTTCTTCGATTTGTAAGAGTAATAGGGACGCCAGAGCTTGTCGGCTGAGTCGCGGTCCGTGAGGTCGTCACTTGGCTCTGGCTCAATAACCGATGAGACTTCTGTCCTGAAGCGAAGGCTGGGGCTGGGGCTATCCATGTTGCCCCCGCCAGGCTGCACCTGGCCCTGATCCCGACCCTCCTTTTCTTCCTGGCTCCAGCAGCTTTTGTTCCTCTTCCTGGGAAACAGCTTGGAGCCTTTTATCCTCCGTCGGATGATGGCCTCGTTGCCAATTTTCACTGTGATCTGGCACAGGGGCAGAACGTGACCGTCCACGGAGGGACCTGGACACGCCGGCTTGGCAATGTACATTTCGGTTTTCCCTCCCGCTGTCTTGCTAGGCGCCAGGCTCTCAGCCCCGGTCCGAAAAAGCTGACTGGTCATGGCTTCGATTCTTTGTGCTGCGGCTGAACATAGCCGGTTCAGAGAGCCGGGCGGGTTCATTTCTAGGAATGGCATGCTGTGACTGTTGCCCTCTGAACTGCTAAACGTGTGGAACGCTCCTCCGCCATAGTCCAGCGCTGGAGACTCTCCACCTGCCTGCATGGTGGCTCTGGGGGTTGTGTAGTCCTGCTTTTCTGTGCCTTCGTCTCGGTCACCGGGCTGATCAAAACAGATGTGTGGCATTTCCGAAGCTACCGCCTTTGGAGTAGCCATGAATGTAACAGGCCTTGACAGTAAGGCGGCATCGCTGGCGCTCATTGAGCCGCCACCCTCTAGTGGTGTAATGGGAGAACTGCAGCCCAGGGGTGCCTGTTCACTGTCTCCAATCCCCCCGGAGTAGGTCTGGCTATAGGTCTTATTCCGTCTCTTTCTGAACTTCATAGGTAGAAGCCGGTAGAGTTTTATGGGGTAAACGCTGCCTTTAAATCCACCGTTTGCCGACTTCTTCTTATTTACCGACAACCTGGGGTCGATCCCATGGAAGGCCTGCTGGTGGTTCTTCAGGATGTAGTATGTCATGAAGGTCTCCAAACAAAATATACACTGGTAGCGTCGCTCGCCCGTGTGCCAGATCTCGTGCTTGGTGCGATACTCCGCCAGGGCAAACACTTTGTTGCAGTAGTGGCACGGGTACGCCCTTTGCCAGGAGTGCACATTCTCGTGACGCTTCAGGCTGGACAGGGTCACGTAGGCCCGCTTACACACACTGCAGTTATAGACCCTCTGTCCTCCACCGGGTTTTGCTAATCCACCCACGGCATGCTTTGTTTTGGACGGGGGGTTCGTTCGAAGACGGGCTGGAGGAAATGGGTCCGGGAGCTCAGGAGAACGTAGCTGGACGTCGGGTACTGAACAGCCAACGTGTGGCGTTATGTCGGCACGGAGGTCCGCTCTGGACTCCATGTCCGGGGAGTGGTTCTCAGGCGGGCACCTGGGTACTTTCGGGCACACCGCCTCGTGGTTCCGCAGTCGCTTCAAGTGCATGAACTTCCTGCAGCAGAACTTGCAGAACAGGTGACTGACAAACCTGTCTTTGTGCATCTTCGTGTGGATGGCCAGAAGAGCTTCTTGGGTAAATATCTCAGGACATTGCTCACAGCCATAGATCGATATGCTATCTTCTGTGTGGGGCGAGAGTGGCGGTGGGTCCAGGTTCGTGTAGGCGTCATCGGCGGCTAGCGGCAGCTCGTTGGCTGTACCTGTGTGCACGTCTGTCTGGGGCCATAAGGACGGTGGTGGCAATACATGTGGTCCACTGGCCGGGGTGCTTGGGGTTGGATGCAAGGGCTCCTGTGCTACACCCAGTGTGGGGCGGGCACTTTTACTGAGCGCAGCGCGCAGTCTGTGGCGCTTTTTGAGTGGGACACAGTTCCTGCTGGCCAGTGGCCTTGTTTGGAAGTAAGTAGGCTGGGTGCCAATGCTGTCGTCCCCCTGGCCGGCACCTGTGTGCTGTGGGGACCTGGGTGCCTGGCTGGCAACTGTTTGCTCTGGGGACCCAGGCGCCTGGCTGGCGACGGCGTAGGAGTGCTCTGACAGGGCCTGCAAGGGCTCGTTGTTCACCACGAGTGGGCTGGAGGCAGGGCAGTCCACTAGAGTCTGTTCACGGTCAGATGATGGAATCTCTCCACGGTGCAGGTCTAGAGGGGTAAAGAGGTTGTTGCCAGGACCCACCTGAGTGATAGAGAATGCATTGGTGATCCGTGGGCCTCTGGCATCGTCCAGCTCAACTGGCCTGGAGCCCTCTTTATTTGATATACAGTGTCCTTGGGGCTTACCATTGCCCGTGGCCATTCCAGTGTTGGATAAGGTCTGGATCTGTGGCCAGCTTAAGCCCTGCCGCTCTTGTTCCACCAGTTTCTCCAAAAATGGAATCCCCAGTCTTTTTCCAGCAGCTACCAGGCATTTGGCGTCCTCTGTGTTGGGCAATGACGTAACCTTGGAGCAGTAGATGAAGTTGAGGATGCTGGCAAATACCTCAGACCTCAGGTCCATGAGCTCCAGCACCTGACTAGAAGTCCAAGCCTCGAGGGAGGCGAAGGCGCTTCGGAAGTACCCGCTGCAGGCGGCCAGGATGTTCCGATGGGCTCGGAACTTGACATCCTCCACCACAATGGTGATATCGCAGAAGAGACCCTGAGAACGCTGCTCGTTGAGCCTGCTGAGGAGATCCTGGGGATGGGAGCTGTCCATCAGGCCCTTGGTGCAGGCAGACACCACGGTCATCTACCAAGAGGA
>JACXGK010005763.1:20330-31833 GCA_016801125.1 Novumbra hubbsi
TCCCCTCATTCACTGCAAGGCCATGGTGGTTGCCTAGGGAGCAGAAGGGGGAACCTCCCCTCATTCACTGCAAGGCCATGGTGGTTGCCTATGGAGCAGAAGGGGGAACTTCCCCTCCCACATCCATCCCAGGCTCTTGGTTGTAACACGTCTGGGCATTCGGCCATCCTAACAGTACCTGGAAGCAGCTGGATACCAGAATCTCTGCCTGTTTCCAGTATATGCAGAATGCACAATGACGTTAGTGTGGGGATGTCATTATACAGTCTGTTATAATCAAAAAACTGATACAGTTTGTTAGCAAAACTAAATGAAACAATTCACTATCAGCACACATTGATTTAGTTATAAAATGTCTTTATTGTAAATGGTGTTAATAACCAATTTCATTAAAAAAGCCGATTTCATATGGATCTATTTGTTCAAAAGGACAGCATTTGGCACTGTTCAGAAAATGCAGAGAATAAAAAAGCCCTGAAATCTAAACGTTGCAACAGTTACATTATAAACACCGATAGACACCACACCATTCAAATAAACACTTCGTATTACCGGCATAGAAGCATGTCTTCAGCAATCTTTATTATGAGTACCAACACTAGCTTGTTTAGGAGTCTAGCGACCTCCCTGTGCATACTACTCTTGATCTTTGGTATTGAAGAAGGCAAGAAACATCTTCCTCCAGCCCATGGTATTGGCTAGGGCCTCTATTTCAGGTGTGAGCTCCTCACATTGACCCCTCACAGTGTGCTCCCAAAACTCTGGAGAGTTGCAGAGCTGATTTATTCCATTCCATATTCAATACAAAACAGAGACAGACAGATCAATAAACAGACCAGAGAATTACTAACCAAGCTTAAATCATTGTCTTCATAACAGGAGCCGCTAATAATTTGATGAATGAAAAATTACAGAAAATCATGTATAGTGACCTAAGTCCTTTGCCAAAAGATAAACTGTTTTCTTACACTAAGCAGAAACTTAACCTGGATTACAGTATATTTTCTTAACCCTTTAGTAGCCTGAGGTTTACTTTTTTCAATCACATTGTCAGCAAAACCACAGGAGCCTCAATGAAAAAAGGCTATCAGTCTATCGAAATCTCCCCCACCTAAAATGTCAGAGTTTCAAATTACACTTTGGTTCAAAAACAAAAAAACAAAAAAGAATAAAAACGTATTCTAGCCAATTGGAATGAACAGGGGAGTGTATCTCCCCGCTCTGAAATAATCGTAGCAGTGAACCTGTGCACTCCTGAACCTCGTTTTTACAGCAATGGGTGGTGAAATGCTTGATCCAGGGTGAGGTATTAATGACAAATTATATATTTTAGGAAAATCCCCATATCTCTCTATATATACTATATCTCTATCTCTATATAGTTGCAAATTAGAATGCACCTAGCATGCAGCCTATAGCAAAGGCCCTAGACAATTTCCCTCTAGAGATTCCACATGAAAACTAGATGCAGTTTCGAATGCTATCTTAAGTGCCGGTTAAATTTACAAAAGCCGCCCCCTCGGCCCTTAACTCAGAGGGGGCAGTGAACAAGGGGATAAGTGAACAACTTCACTCACTGGCAGGGTTGACATAACCCACAAGCCAATGCACACATGTTGCATGCTAGTGGCTGCAATTATCCAATTTAATCAACATAAAATGCGTCAGACTCAAACCTCATTGGTGAGGTGAGTTAGCAAACACTGATCATCACTTTTCCTTGATTGGTCAAGTACACTTGGATGTGACAAAGCGTAACTCAGGGGCTGAGGGTGTAGGGGCTGCTTACTTTGCAATTGGAGTATGAGTGGGAATTGTCAATCAGTTAACTGTAGTGGACCTTTAAAAGCAAATGCAATGGAAAGGATCCTTTGAGTAAGCTTTTGAAATCCAGTAGCATTGTATTAGTATATGAGAAATTGGCCCATTTGGGTTGGCCAAGCCCAGGCTCACCTTATGGAACATCTTTGAGGTTTGTGCCAGCTGTGCAACATCCTTCAGTTCTAGGAAGGACAGGATTTGGAGCAATAGGTCATTAGGCAGGCGCTCCAGGTAGTCATAGTTCCCTTGGCACAGTGCTTGGATGTACTGTAGGATCTGATGGCCAAACACTGCACCTACCTGATCTAGAGACAGGCAATTCAGACAAGGGCACTTATCAACACATGAACAGAACCATGTATGGCTTTTAACACAAGCGATTGGTGATGGGCAACCTACACTGCATGCGGGCATCATGCAAAAAGTCATTATGGGTCATCTTAGTTTCTCCAGGAGCTGCACCTTTGAATTCAATCCTCAACGAGATTTTCCAAGATCTCCATATCACCTGGAGATCAATGTGAAAACACATAGGACTAGATATGTGTATAACTGATACCCCAGCTCTTCAATAACCCTAATAGTATGCCCATGACATATACTCGGAAGTATTACTCCCCTCTGACTTTATCACATTTTATTGTGTTACAACATAAAATAGAAATTGACGTTTTTGACACTGTTGTGACGCTATGTAAAATACAGATAAAAACATATCAAATGTTGAAACTGAGAAATTTTATTCTTTTTGGAAAATACATGCTCATTTTCAATCTGATACCAACAACAAGTTTCAAAAACATTGAGACAGGCATGATTTCCGCTGTACTGAGGGGACAAAGTGCTGTAGTTTTGAAAGTGGGATGTTATCATATTCGTTTGATATAGCAGCTGCTCAAAAGTTTGGGGTCTCCTTTGCTGTATTTGTCATTTCATTGTGTGCCAAATGTTTTCAAACATTGGGATACCTGCAGAATGGGGTTTGGCATTGTACTGGTGAAATAAGCAAGGCCTTCCCTGAAAAAGATATTGTCTGTGTTCCTGCAAATAGTGTTCAAAATTTGTGGTGCCTTTACAGATGTGCAAGTAACCCATGACATGTGCCCTAATGCACCTCCATAGCATCACGGATGCTGGCTTTTGCACTGTGAGCTGGTCCCTCTATTCTTTACTCCAGATTATTTTAATATTTTATGGATAATGTGTACTGTAGATAATGAGCTCCCCAAACTCTTTGCAGTTTAACATTGTGAAAGGTTTTTCTTGAATTGCGACACTTTTAACCCTACCCCACACTAATTTCTGACCTGCCCATCCTCTCTGGAATGTTGTTACGGACCTGTAGCCAATTGACCTAATTAGTTGTGTGATATTTTACCAGGTTTAAGGGAGCATGTATTTTTCAAGAAAAATTTAATGTCTCAGTTTCAACATTTGATATGTTGTCTTGGTACTATTTTCTATTAAATATAGGGTTTACATAATTTACACAATATCGCATTGTTTTTTTCTTAAATTTTTTCACAGCGTGGAACTTTTGGGGAAATGAGGTTGTACAAACGTAAACATTTGTGACGTGCAGCTGTCTTCAGAAATCACCTAATTAGTTGAATGGAGTCCATCTGTGTGCAATTAAGGTGTTTCACATGATTTCATGTAAATGCTTCTGGCTCTGGGCGGTTCCACATTTGTTTAGTACAATTCCTTACAAAATCTACATCATGAAGATAAAAGGACGTTCAAAGAAATCCCGGAATACAGTTCCTTAGATGCAGGGGTAGGTTATAAGGTAATAAATATCTCGTAGAGCACAGTAAAATGGATTAAGGAATGGCGAGAATATGACAGAACTAAGAATCTATCTAGAACAGGCTGTCCTAAAACCTGAGTATGTGGACTAAAGGGGTACTAGTCAGGGGTCTTCAAATCTGGAACTAGAAGCGAGTTCCACTTCCATTGTAACCCCCCAATTAGAGTCTTATTTAGACCTGGGATACCAGGTGGGTGCAATTTATGATGAGGTAGAACAGAACACCAGTAGGGTTAGGACCTTGTAGAGCAGGGGTCTCAAACCGGTTCCACGGACAGCTGAGTGTCTGCAGGTTTTAGTTTTTTCCTGTAAATTGGTTCCAGGTTCAGACCTAAATAGCCAGATGGGGGTAGGCCTAACCAATCAGTGACATAATTAATCAATCAAGTACAAGGTGAGAGTGAAAACCTGCAGAGACACTACCCTCTGTGGAACCGGTTTGAAACCCCTGTTGTAGAGTAAGATTTGATAGACCCTGTTCTAGAGGGGTACTGATCAGGGAGGCTCTCGTGGCAGAGGAGGGAGACACTGTGAATATTGTTTGGCTCAAGCTTAATACTGCACACCATCTTGAGAACACCATCCCTACCATTAGCATGGTGGAGGCAGCATCATGCTATTTGAAGCTTCTCTGTGTCAGAGCCTGGAAAGCTTGTAAAGACAAAGGGCAAAATATATTTAGCAAAGTCCCGATAGATCCTTGAAGAAAACCTGCTGAAGTCTACTGGAGCCCTAGGATGGGAGAAGATCTCTTCCAGCAGAACAATGAGCTAGCAACAAACATACAGCCTAAGACACAATGGAGTGTCTTAAAAAGAAAAGGGTGCTGGATATGGAGTGACCCAATTGAAGCCTGGTTATAATTGCTGCCAAAGGTGTCTTGTTGTAATACAATAAAATGTGTGGGGGGGACAAAGACCGACGCAGTCCAGCATTGTCCAATATAGTTTAAATAATCTCTGTTAATTGATTGCGATCTTTTCCGATATATTTCCGAATTATACAAAAAATATTAGAATTTACCTCCGTTTTCGTTACAATAAGTTGAAAAAAATCTTTTGTAGGAGCAGGACCCTGGCCATTTATTTCAAACACTTGATCCCCAAGTAAAGACGCCATTTTTTGACGCTAACGAGTAACCATGACAACAAGAGAACAACGGATACCTATTTGTTGTTTTAATGAAAGTGCAGTCTGTTTGCATTAAGTTGTAATAATAATATTAATTAAATTATTTTAATTTTAATTAAATCATTAAGCGAAATGTCCATGTCTACTAGTATGATTTCGCTATTTATTTCTGTTGCATTAGAGGTCACGACCCAGCACTAGCGGATTAATATTTCGTATCGATTTTATGTATCCATCTAAGACATATCATTTTACAATTTCTGAACGCGATTGTAAAGTTTAATAAATGTATGAACTATATTGCTATTCCATCTATGTATATGTTATAAGTATGAATTATTTTTTTGTGTTGCTTTATCTAAATAGAAAGTAGTTCCTAGCGGAAGAATGGGGGCACTTTTGAGCGGAGGTATAATATTGCAGTTGCAGGTCCCTCAGCTGATGTGAAGGTAAAAGCTGAGAGAGTGGAGCTGGTGCACTGTCTGTTAGAACTACAACACTGGAGCAAATAGGTAATAAATATATGTAAAGTTTAATGGCATCATTCAATAGTTTGGGGGGATGCTATTTGATTATTTGAGAGACCGAAATTATTCTGAGCAACTGATCATCCGTTTCGCGAAAAAATATGGTTTCCAATTGTCATCTCTCCTGTTCCTGCTTTCCTGTTTTTGTGTCTGTGTGATGCAAGCAGCGAAAGAGGTTCAGAGGCCATTTCGTTTTGCGATTGCCTTGGCATAAACATAGCTACAAAATCAGCTGGCTAACCTTACACGAACTATGGTTAATGGAATAGCATACGGCCAAACTAACCTTTATGCAACTCTCTAGTTAACTGTAATGTTAACCTAGCTAACTCAATATTTATTCTAGGTAACTTAACGTTCGCTAGCGATTGTCGTTGTAGCACAGTGCTTACCGTACAGTTAGCCAGATATTATCGAACTATCTAGCACACCCGATATACTTACAGTTGAGGATGTTTCTCCCTTGAGTGAAGACTAACTAATAAAGTTAGCATTTGTCTAGGTTGTCAGTTACTGTTAACTAATATGTAACACTATATACAAAAACTGCCCACGGATGTTGCTAGTTAACATTACATAGATAGCTAAACTGTCTCGCTAGCGTTTTAGCTAGCCACCAACTTGTAGTTTGTGTAATTAATATGGCATTCCTAGTTGAAGCTCATAATACATTTGAGTTTTCTTGCCAGTAGAATGTTAGCCAACTAGCTAACGTTAGTTCACGAACCAGGTAACTTACATTAATTGGCTAGCTAATGTTAGATAATTAACTTGCTGTAAGTTAAATGGCCATCTTCTCAGCTAACAATGCTAACTGGCTAGTACTTGTTAGCTTCCTATTTGGCTAATCATACCAAGTCAACGTTTGTTTTTTTCCCCTCTAGCTTACTTTGCCTTCTTTGGCTTTAAACACATTGCGTGTATTATTAACGTTGGCGTTTACGTCGTTACACGTCGACAGTTGGAACTGAGGTGAAACGACTAACATTAGCTATCTATATAGCTATCACATTGCCTACATTACATGGTTTTCTTTAGGTCACATTGAATACCAGATATTATCTTCGTGTGAACAGGATGATGTCGTTGGATGGAGTTTTTGACATTCTCTTTGAACGACACTATTAAATTAGCTAGCATAGCTAGCAAGGCTAGCCTGTTCTAGCAAGCAAGGTAACGTTCGTTACTAGCTAGTAGTACCGCTGAGTCCTCTCGTGCAAAGACATTAGTCCGAACAACTCTGCCATTTTCGATGGAAAGCTCAGGTAATTGTTATTTATATGACAATTGTCAGCAATTTACTTTGATTATTAAAATGCTTTCCACGCAAAAGTTTATATTCAAACTCATTTTTCTGATGTTGCGTTTAGCTTGAAAACTGAACATTATGGACAACAGTTTACAAACTACGCATTTTCATGTCACATAGCTACATTGACATTAGCTAGCTACTTAACGAACATGTTATGTGCGGACATGTCTGTATTTTTCTTTAACTGTCGGACATCTTAAGTCGTGTTTTTGCTGTTTAATCCAAACAGTACCATCTACGCTTTATGTTTGCTAGTTACTGTCACTGTCAAACAGAAATTGCCGGACAGTATGCTAACCAGCTAGCAGGTCAGAATTGAGGCCTCTTTGTAAGAAGAGCTTGAAAATAATTAGTGGAACTAGTAATAAAATTATCCTATAATCAGAGCAATTCCCTTTAACCGTTGTAGTGAGCTGTCGTCTACAGTAGTAAAGTCAAACATAATTTAACATCCATTGTCAGTTGGGACAAATAAACAAAGACGAGTAAGGATGTACTGTAAGAGAAGGCCTAAAATGGCCTTGCGAGTTGGCCAATTGTGTCGTATTTTGTGATAATTTTTTGTTTATTAACATGAGTATTGCCTTTCTGTATTTGAATACCTATCTAATTGTAGATGTTTTGACGCATGTATCGTAGATAATGAACCAACAATGATTGTGTACAAATGAGTTTATGCGTCTGAACGTTAGATGATAAGAATTATTCCTGAGAAATTAATGATAATATATGCTTGATCATAACCAACATATCCTCTATGTGATTGACTGTAGATGCTTAGATACTCTGGCTGTTGCACAGAACCTATTTACCCCTGCTTTTACTTTTTGAACGATGTCCCTGAACTAGTCACGTATCGTGCTATTTTTCGTTGTATTGTCTTCGTGTTTTGTATAGGGACTTTAGTTATTCAATTATGGATTTTTTTTTGGCCCATGGAGGTAGCTGCCGAAATGTCAGGTTCTATGCTAAGCCTGTTTGTTTTTCTTTAATTCCTCCATCAATTATGAATTGTTGTGACCAATTGTAGTTAAAAATACTTATTATAATTATATATATATATAATTATTATATTTTAAATATTACAATATTAATCAAATGTATTCATAAAGCCCTTTTCACATCAGCAGTTGTCACCAAGTGTTTTGAAAAAACACTGTTCTGTGTAACAGCTGTTCATAAAAAAAACGACTTCAATGTTATGTTCAATTGAAATTAAATTATTGTCCAAGATCATGACACAAGTCTGATTTTATTAAAATAGATTTACCTGCATCTGGGAGTGTGGGTGGGCTGTAGACTGACCTGGCAGCCAATCATATATTAATGTGTTTTCTTAATGCCCACACTAGTATCTAGCTACGGTCAACCAACGTCACTACTTTGAATGTAGTTTGTCATAGAGATCTGACATTTCCAAAATTACAACGTTTGGTCAAGGGATTTAGTCCAATTAAAAAAATAAAAGTTAGCCACATGCAGTTTCTCCCTTGTTCCAAGGGGTGGGGCTCTCTGCTTTATTTGTTGTGGACATGTTTATGTCTGTGTAGCATTAGCTGTACTGCATGTTTTTTTCTACATCTAGAAATAACATGTACTTTATGTATCTTTCGCAGTTAAGTTCCATGTTACTGTCTTGATGTTTCTGTTTGAATGGATTATATGCCCTATTGCATTTGAAGCGTTTACAATCGAGGCATCGACTTCCCACTTCTCTCTGTGCGTCTGACGTGTGTCCGTGAGGGAGACTGGTTAAGATGCCATGATGTACTACCATTTGGTGTCTTAGTACTTGTACTCTTGGCAAGTACTTCGAGTTGGATCTAATCTAAATAATGTTGAGTATCACATCCTCTGAATTGCTGTGCCTTGCATTTTAATTGTAAAAAAAATATATATTGTTCTAGAATTGGCAGCCAAAACTAAAATTGAAGCACTTAGAGCGGGATGATTTCTTTTGAATGGCTTGTGATGTTCTTGGGATTCACATTGGGCAGAAATCCTTCAATTTCCTCATCATGCTCTTTTTCTGTGTAGTAGATCTATATTGGGGTCCCCTATATATGTATGTGTGTGTATATATATATTTATATATCTGTTGCTTTCAGCCTAACTGGCTTTGTTTGCTAGCCCCCCCCCACACACACATAACCTTTAATGAAAACCTCCCTTTCTACAGAGTTTCTGCAGTACTACCTTCAAGAGGAAGCTGCTCCCGATATCAGGGTGTCAGAATGGAAGATAGCATAGAGTGGTTCAGTTGATAAGGTCTTTTGTTGTAATCATAAACAACTATTGTAATTGCAGGTGCTCGCTTTATTTTGTTTTGTGTAACACCCACATTACCCAACCTCATACCCTTGACATGCTCAATAAAGCTGTATCGTGGCTGTTTTCAGTGGGTGCAAGGAGCACTGTATGGTGCTGAAGGTGTTCTGTAGGCTTCAAGTGCATGATTGGTTATGACAAGCATACCCGCCTGGTCTTGATAATAGGTGACCCACTGTGAACTGCAGACTTTTTAGACTCAGGACAGCCTTTTTTTGCAGCTTTTCCCAAGATAGCTGTACTGACAGTTTTCATGTGCGTATGATAATGCTCACCCCGCCTGTGTTTTGAAGTCTTTTTTACATTTTAGTTTGAAGTTGGTTATAAACAGTCTTTTGGGTGCCGGTGTCATTGTCTCTTTGATTGGATCATGCCTGCTTCTGATCAGATTCAGCGCTGTCCTTAGCCCAGTGCAATGCCTCTGTCTCATTGATCTCTCAGGCCACCATAGGCTTCCTTTATGCAAATGGTAATGCGTAATGTGATTGTTCTGTTTAAAGTGGGTGCTTGTATGATGATGTAGCTAAAGTCAGGTGACAAGTCACTCGGTGGGCCCGGCCCATGTTTTTAACGGGGTTAAGTGGCTACAGTCAAACTGTGGCGTCGATGATATCAACCACACTGCTGTTCGTTGGATTGTTTAGATGTGTGTCCCGTCCTGATATCTGCGATCTGATGGTTTGTCTTTTGTGTTCCTCACCCTGTGTAGTGAATGGTAGTGTCTAGAAAGGGTATGTCCCTTCAGGAGAGAGGTGCCAATGTCCAACCGGCCTAAATCCAATCCAGGGGGGTCACTGCGCCGTTCACAGAGGAACACTGCTGCGGCCCAGCCACTAGACCACACCGTAGCGGGAAGGTAAGCCCCTCCGACGTCCTGGCGTCCTCACATGCATGCTTTCTGTTTCCTGGGGGAATTGCCTTGCTGGCTGACTGCTTTGGTAAATTTGAACACAGGGGGGCACGCTCAATGCTGATGTCTACGGTTCTGACTTCATCTTGTGGGTTTCTATTTAGTTTGTTATTGATTTAACTTTTTTTTTGAGCTGGAGCTGATGTTCATTGTAATATTTGAAGTGGTTTAAGCCTTTCTTCTGTGTGATGTGTAAGGCACTCGCATTTGTTTTTGTGCGTTTTGTATTAATGTAACTATTGGGTCTTTTTGTATGGTGTTCACCTGAGGCCTTTCCCGGAGCAGGGTGGGTGTATAATGATGTGGAGTGATAACACGTGAAATCCACACTGTCACTTGCTCTTTAATTCCCAACCTCACAGGTTGCAGTCAGAGCAGGTAAAACATAAAGCAAATTCCCCTCCTGAAAGTAGAAGACCTAAATCTAAGGCTTCCAAAACCACGCCCAGCTCAGCCTCTGGTCATTCCAGAGGGCACAGCTCAAGAAGGTACCCCTCTTCTGTTTAGCTCTCACTGTGTGTTTGTGGGGTGTGCTTTTGACTCTAGACTGTCACATGTAGATACTACTTGTTTATCCTTTGACAGTTTTATTGTGGGCCTGAATTAACCTAATGGAAGCTTTGTGCTTCCTGCTTGGTAACTGCGCTTAAATGTTCTCTCCACCTCTGTGGCCCCTTGGCAGAAGCAGCCTGTCACTGTCTGTGGCTTCGTTCGTGCTGCAAGGCGACCCAGAGGCCGCGGGGATATCGGAGCGAGAGCGCACTGGCCAGCAAACCAAGAGCGAAGGAGCGACACGAGGGTTAAAGAGAAGTTCTGCGCCCGATCTCAACAGCACCCCCACAAAGAAAACAAAATCCCACCCCCCTCCCAGAGACCACACCGCCGAGGCCAAGAAGGGCCCCTCCAAGTCCTCCCGGAAGAGACCCCTGGCCCCAGAGCCACCGGCGCCCACTGGCCGCGGCCCGAGCAAGAAAAGCGGGGCCTCCCCGAACCAGAAACGAAAGAAGGCCGACTCCCTCCCCGGACTGAGCAGCGCCTCCGCGTCCCCCTCTAACCGTACCGACAGCAGAGCTGCTAAACCCACCAAGCTGGCGTCTAAATCAGCCGCCTCAGCCAAAGCTGGGTGTGGCACCGTGACAGACTCCTCCTCTTCTGCCTCAACCTCCTCCTCCTCCTCCTCCACCGTCGGCGCCAACAGTGCCACTGCAGCGCAGGACGCCCGGCTCAAGCAAGGCAAGGACCAGAACAAGGCCCGGCGCTCCCGCTCCGCCTCCAGTCCCTCCCCCCGGCGGAGCGCCCGCGACAAGGAGCAGGCCAAAGCGGCCAGCTCGTCTAAGTTCGAGTGGGCGGCCCGCTTCAGCCCCAAAGTCAACCTGCCAAAGCCCAAACTGTCCCTGCCCGGCTCCTCCAAGACAGAGACCGCCTCCAAACCTGGGCCCTCGGGACTACAGGCCAAACTAGCAAGTGAGTCTGCCCTCTTGCCCTTGTTGCTGGTGTAGCGTTTCACATCGTGTGTGGACAGATGTCCTCACCGTCCGGGGACCAGATGTCCTGAATCACGGCTTGTGGGGACAGTTTGTGATTGGGGTTCTAACCAGCTTATGGCTAGGCATGGGTGGGGGGGGGGGGGGGGGGGGGGGGGGGGGGGGGGGGGGGGGGGGGGG
>JACXGK010005764.1:8205-31763 GCA_016801125.1 Novumbra hubbsi
ACCGGGTGTGGTGAAAACCTGACCTAAGTAGGCTCCCCAATCAGAGTCAACTGAATGCAGCTGCTCTGACTGGGGAGCCCACAATGGCATGGAGATGGCTAGAGGCCTCTCCATGTGCCATGCCCTGAATGGGAGCCCCAAAGCATAGAGATGGCTAGGGGCCCGCATCCAGGACATGACACTAACTGAGACCTTTTGACCTTCCAAAGATGCCATAGACTCAATGCTCCCCCAGAGAGGTAAATGTCTTCCATGTTTTTTTTATCAAGTTTGATAAAAGTTTACCTTTCCGTATTTAGACAGTTAATAGGAATATTGTCAAGCCCAAGTTCCAAATGCTAAAGAGTCATCAGTTAAGGTTTCATAAAAATCTGAAATCATCCTGCTAGGGTGTGATTAGCTAGAATAATGTTTTGAATCATCCCATTAAATGTTATACTCAGCTGACTGACAAGTTGAATTTAATACAACTACACATTTTGTTAATTACCCGCAACAACATTTAAGTAAATTTTTGGGGCCATCTACTGTCTCACTTAGTATATAAGATGTTCATGTTCTCACGCTAATCTGTAAAAATAGTCCAAGATATCCTAAAGTCTGAATCTGAAATCACATACTATATACTACATACTCCAAGTAGCCTATGTACTTTGCGGAGGCTGGTGGTATACGACATATAGTAGCCAAACTCGTTTGCCCATATAGGGACTGATTTGGACATACTACTTTGTTATAAAACTGCATCGTATACCATCCAATTACGCCATTTCAGACAAAGAGTATTCCAAAATTTGAGTAATCCAAGGGATTTATTGATTGATTAATGATCATGTCGCTGTAATCTAGAAACAATGAAATGTTCTAAGGAATCCCCCGGCAACCCCGTTTGTCCCCACGTGTAGTTTCTATCATTTCCCTAAAGACTTGCCTGCCTGTCTGTCTGTTGGCCTGTCTGTGAGATTCAGCTACCCTTAGATGTTTCATTTGGTCATAGCATGTCCCTGTCTACCCAGCAACAGACCTTTGGGCAGTAAAACAGGAAAGCCTTGATTATGTGCGAACCAACAGACGCCCTACTTTTGTACAGTGACCTTGTTTAGTGTGCCAATAAAAGATCACAACGAGAAGGTTTAATCCGTGGCGGAAGTGAATTAGTGTGTGTGTGTGTGTGTGTGTGCTGTGCGCGGGCAAGTATTAATGTGTGTCGAAAATGGAGTTCTTAGTTAATTACATACATTACCATGACTAACGCACTGTAATCTCAAATGTCTTTATAAACTGAGTGATCTCTCGATATTGAAAATGAAACAGCGTCACCCATTCATAGCATGAACAAGACAAGTTGCGTCTGCCTCTCCAAGTTCCTCAGCCTCTAAAAGTACACTCCAAAACTTCACATATTCCAATACATTAGCTCAATCATTCCAATTCCCTGACTAAATCAGATCTGCTCTAACTCGGTTAATTGCGTCACAAGGGAGGCGGGTAGGAGGAATTTCAAATAATCAACAAACAAACCCACTGGTTAAGTATTCTAACATAGAACTGACAGTCATTACCCATCTAACCGTCTCCCATCCATCCCAAATGCAATTGATAGCTGCGAGTGGAACCGCAAACCGGCTTAAAAAAACGAAGAATCTCGGAGCGGGCACCAGATGTGCGGGGTGGGAGTCAGCCCCTCCATTGATCCAAGTGTACACTGCAGCTGCTCCTACTGAGGGGCCCGTCTGAAATGCAGCAAATGAAGCACTTTGGGACTGGTACAGGTGTTTTATTAGCAACCACAGATTGCTCTCATTGATCTCATTGGGAATCAGGAGAAAGTGGTTGAGGAAGTGGGCCCGGCGATAACCCTTTTGGCGGGGTGATAACCCTTTGTGCCAGTTTCGCTGGCGAATGACGTTGGCAGGAACATGCTCTAATGAGGGCAGCACATGATCATGGTTCGTGCTGTTTGTTCCCACTCTGGCATCTTAGTCGTACCCCCCCCGGCAACCCTCCCTCAGACCCTGGGGATCGTTGGGGCCGGCGTCGGGAGTCTGAATCCAAGCGTGACTCTCCAAACAACACGTCCGGACTTGAACGTCCGTCCACTCCATTCCTGGCTGTTTACATCATCCAGACTGAGCCCCACCAGTCGTGGTGCAGACATTATCCCCCACAGACATTATCCCCCAGACATTATCCCCCACAGACATTATCCCCCACAGACATTATCCCCCACAGACATTATCCCCCACAGACATTATCCCCCACAGACATTATCCCCCACAGACATTATCCCCCACAGACATTATCCCCCTCTGACTCGTAAATCCAGACCTAGAGTCATCACCTGCTGTTGACGTTAGTACCCAGTAGCCTCTGTACTCAATGATTCTCGGGAATCCTGACAGGAGGACAAAAAATGTTTGGGGGCACTAACCTGATTTATAGTCAAGAAGGAGAGCCAAGGAAAGTGTCTTGTATTGATTAGCCATCATATTATCGATACAACGACTTCTACACAAAGAACAAACAACCTAACCGCAGGTTTAAGACAGTTCTCTGAGGTGCTTCAGAGCTCCTCAGACTTTTCAAGGTTGCGTCTCCATGAAGGGAGGTTTGGAAAGCAAACATGACAAATCACAACAGCGAGAGGACGAATCTTCCATTACCTGACAACTGCGTCCCTCATCTTCCGGCCAAACCCTGAGCGGAGGCCTTTAAAGTGTGGGGGGGGGGGGGGGGGGGGGGGGGGGGGGGGGGGGGGGGGGGGGGGGGGGGGGGGGGGGGGGGGGGGTGAGGGAGGCGCAGAGGATGACTGATGAGAGCGATGTGGCTCGGACCCGTCTCTCCTTACAATCCAGCCTGGTAATTTAAGCTCCTGGTAAAGACCACACCGCCGCCATGTCTAGCCTCCATCGTTCACTACTCAACCACGTTACCCCGTCCGGTTACACCGGTTAAACACCAGCCTCCAACTGCTCGGAGGGGCCCCTCTTGTTTAGTTGCCCTCCGTCCGCGCCTCTCTCTCTCTCTCTCTCGGACCGGCCTGGGCCCTGTGTGTCACTGACCTGCAGGGAGGGCAGTGTGCACTGTGGAGTCTTCCACTAATCCCCAAGTTTTAATGACGACCAATCTAGAGCCACGCTAGACCCCCCCCCCGCCACCCAGGGCAGAGCAGAGTCAGGGGCCGACCACATGACCCCTCCCACCGACTCCTCCTCCCATTTAAAGTGGGATGGGGGGGGGGGGGGTTGGGGGTTGGGAAGGATGTCTGTGTGTGCTGTTTGTACTATTCTACTCTTTCTTTGTAATAGTCTTCACTTGCCTTCGCTATTAGTATCACAATGTTTGCTGCCTTGATCGACGGGCGTAACTCTGTGTTCTACAAATGCCGGCCACTCCGAGAACTAGTGGATCTGGATCCGGGTAGGTTCTCCTGCACCCACCAGACCCACCCCATCCCACCCCATCCCACACCATCCCACCCCCTGCCGGATTTGCCTTGTTAGCAGCGCAATCATCTATTCATCGGTAGCAAGCGTCATGGTACAGAGACGTGAAACAAACCACCTCGGGCCAGACTGAGATATTCAAAACACAACGCACTCTATTCACATTCCTGCATCGTCAACGGGTCTCCCACCTTAATAGAACGGTAAATTGGCCGTTGATTCAGCTGGACGGTTTTGCTGGCTAGAGGGACGTAGCTGGAGTTAAATAAAGCCCTACCCAAGCAGAAGCATTTCACCGGATTAAAATAATTCAATTAGCCACACTGTTAACAAAAGTTATATTACGTTCTCAATCTCACAACAAAACTATTTTGCTTCACAAAGAGCTCCGGGCTGTCAGCTAGGCTTCAAGGCAGTAGACTAGGGACCAACAGAGACCAAGCCAGCAGAGAGAGGTTATTGGCCTAGGACAGTGTGGGGTCTCCTGAAATAAAAATGGGGTATAAATGGGGTAAAAATGGGGTATAAATGGGGTAAAAACGGGGTATAAATGGGGTAAAAATTGGGTAGAAATTGGGAAAATCTGTAATCTTGTCCGACACACCAAGTAGGTTTACACATACAAGGCTTTGGTATATTGATGCAGAACATTAAACACAGTAATAGCATGTTTCTAGCATGTTTCTTTTACATGGGTAGGGAATACATTTTAGAGGCAACTAAGGACGGTGTTTACATTGTTAGAATGCATTTCTATGTTGGGATTAGATGTTTTACAAAGACCATTTAAGATGATATATATGTGTGTACTAATCTATTTAAAAGCCTCTTATATTGATACACCGCTAAGGCAGAGAGGCTGCAATGCAGGAAGAAGCAAAAGACACAGAGAAATGTTGCACGTGAAATTGCCTGCGTCATTTCCCGTAGACCTGCATGAAAATGCAATTAAACAATACCGTTGTATAAATGTCATACGTATGTATTGGTCGAGAGCAGTGGTCGCTAGTCGCTCCCCGAATCCCGCAGGGATTGACCCACTGGACATTTGTTTGTGCGTGGGTGTTTCCTGGGGCCATTCAAAAGCCTGCGTGACCAACGACTTAAGGAATCCAGACGTTCTGATCTAAGGACAGACACGGACACCAAGATAAAAAACAGGTCCGAACAAGGACAGCTTCTGTGAGAAAAAGAAAAGAGGCGACGGAAAAGAAGGCCATTTCTGAATAATTGTTTAGAACAGATTCCTGCCCTACATTTACCCACCGCCAGCAGCCAGCACAGAGACACACCAGGACACACACCCATACACCTCCCCCCCCCCACACACACACCACACACCCACACACACCCATACACACACACACACCCATACACACACACACACCCATACACACACACGCACACACAAATGCACGCGAGCGCAACAAAACACAAACACCATTTCATCTTGTCTGAGGCAGGAACTCGGCCTCCCTGGAGTTGGTCTGGCTCCAGCCTCTAATGTGGGGGTTTTCTCAAGTGCCTGATCATGGAATAGGAGTGAAGAAGACCCGATAAGGTGCCATGACTACCTCCGGTAACAAGGACCTCGTTACGTTAACTTTCCCCAATCAACACAGAAGACATTGGTCACACGAAACTGGAGAGGAGACAAAACAGAAACAGATGCTCCAATCATTTCTGAAAATATGGAGTTATGTGAGGGTTTCGTGTGAAAGAAAGGGATTGTTTTACAGTTCATAGGAAAAAAAGCACGTGCCTTATTATAAGGCCGTCGGTTGGCTCATATTGTTATATAGCATCATACCTGAAGGGTATGAAAGAGTTAATAAATATGTATCACCCGTTTCAATATTTATTTACCTGTTATCTGATATGGAGAGGCTATTGCTCATCAAGTGCTGTGCAAGTTCCTTTAAAAAAATTATATCTATATTTCTAAACGGGTCAGTTCACATAGATGCAAAAACAATAAAGGTTTTTTTACGGATTATATAATTCCATCACACAAGCATCATTTAAACAGTACTACGATCAATAGATGCCATGAGTTCATTTAAGAGTACTTCAGTAAGTCACGTAGTTTATTTATTATTAGTGATAAATCATTTTGGTGGGGCGATCTCCTCTGATGTAAAACAGGTGGACAGTGTCATGTGTCAATGTTCTCAATGCGTGTCATTTCTACAAAAATGCTCAATTGTCGCAAGATTCAAGGTGAATCGGCTACCTAAACTAAGCACAACGCAATTCTAACATGTCTGGCTGTGTGTGTGTGTGTGTGTGTGTGTGTGGAGAGTGCACAGTCGGCAGTATGGTGTGGGTTAAAGGTTCAGGGGAAGACAGTGTGAGCTGCCTGCTGAAGAGCTGTGTCCTGGCTGGTAATCTCTTCATTTAAGTGACCACACACACACACACACCTCCCTTCTGTCACTGGGACCCTGGCCACGCATTACTGGATCCTGTGTGAACCTGACAATTTGATGAGAGTCCAGGTACACAAACACACAGATGGATACAAGCAAATCACACACACACACAGTCAGATAATTCCACGCGCAAAATCAAACATTCCAAACACGACAAGACACCATCGTGTAAACCCACTAAGCCACTCCTTGTCTGAGCCGGCAGGAAGCACCTCTTTAGCACAGTGTGCCCAGACAGAGCGACACAATGCTAAGGAACGCGTTCAGCCCGGTCCCTCTCGACATTCTGCAATTCACCACCGCAATGACACTGAGAAATACAGATGGGAATTACACCAGTTGAGCAGTGCTGAGCAGTTTATCTCCTGCAGCGTTCGGTGGGGGGGGGGGGGGGGCTCTTTTGGTGGAGCACTTTAAGGACATAATGGAATCTCTGTCGACATTGTTCTGCCAGAGTCTAGGAGTCATGGAGGCACCCGGGCATCCGGTGGAGTCTCAGCCAATGGGAACAACCCTCCTGGAGACAGGCAACCCGCCTGGCGACAGAGGCATCTGTCACAAAAGGGACTGGGGCAGGACCCAATCACAGATAAGCCTAATATATTTCTCCACGCGCTCGCTCGCGCCCTAACACAAACACGCTCGCGCGCAGTCTCGCCCGCCTCGCCACGTTCGGACCTCATAACGCGGATGATGCATTGGCCCACACCCGCACAGCCTTACTGGGGAGCGGCTAGCATGGTGCCATCGCTAACATCCCAGAAATAAGAACAGAGACCCGGGAGCCGTGCGATCCGCCCGGAGGACGTGACAAACAGCTGCTGGAGACACTGCTGGGGGATCGGAACAATGGCAGGGCCGTCGGAGAGGAGCGTTATCCGTCAGGACCGAGGGAGGAGACAGACACGCACAGAAACATAACGCAACGTCTGATGAATGTCGCGTTGGGTGATGAATGTCGCGACGGGTGATGAATGTCGCGACGGGTGATGAATGTCGCGACTCATGATGAATGTTGCGACTCATGATGAATGTCGCGTCGGATGTTCGCGACGGATGATGAATGCCGCGACGGATGATGAGTGCCGCGACGGATGAGCGCACAAGTGTGCGCGACCGGACGCCACGGCCCTGAGGCTGAAAACGTTTGAGGGACACGAGGCACGTGGGTATTTGGGGCTTAAGAGGTCAGGAACAACGCGAAACTCAGAGAAGCGACAATAAAACCATAGTTGGTGAAACGATAAATGACAACAATCGCTCTACTGATCGTGAGTTTAGAGGTCGCTCTGTCAAACTACCTTCAGACAACTAACTACAGTAACAATGTCAGACTATTTCAACGTGATGGATTTTCGCAACCAATTTAAAATAGGAAGATAAGTGCTCATTATAAAAATCCACAGGTTATTCGCGTAAGGGAACGCACTGAATGACTATCTCCTAATTACGCCATCAGTTCCGAGGAGAAATAAGTGGTGCTGAGTCGTGAATTCTTATACTTACTGTCACAACTCAATAAGCATATATTAAAGGGAAACGGTCAAATGGTGAGGAGAAAATGGACTCTAAACTCAGCAGTAATTCTTAGCAGTGACACAATTGACATCGGTGAACTGCCATCATTTCAGGACTACATTTGGAACATCATCTTTCTTTCATTTACATTTTGGAGAGACAAATGTGTTCGGTACAATCTTGGTTGACTAATCTAATGACACCTGAGGGGTTGAAGGGGAGAAGAGACAGAGAGTATAGGAACTGCTGAAGCATTTTAACACTAAACTCACACAAATATGGCTATGGAACATTTTGACTTTATAACCAAGTTTTAAACCTGTGGTATTACAGTCTGGGGTAATACAGTCTGTCGAATTACAGTATGAGGTATTATTGTCTGTCGTATACCAGTCTGGGGTATTACAGTCTGTGGAATTGCAGTACGTGGTGTAATAGTCTGGGGTATTACAGTCTGGGGAATTACACTCTGTGGTGTAATATATTGGGGTATTACAGTCTGGGGTATTACAATCTGCGTCTTAATTGGGGGCATTACCTGGTGAAGTGTTGCTGTAGTGAAACCATCTGTGATTGGCCCAGCTCCGACGTCTTCGTCACTTCTCGAAGCCGCTTCTCACTGTCCAATCGCAAGCGTCGCTCTTCCTCTAGCTCGTGAGTCAGCTTTTCTCGCTGTGGGAGAATATACAGGCTGGTTAGCTGCCAGGTGTTAATAAAACATCTGAAGCCATAATGGGCACTGACCAGTCAACACGGGAGTGTGAAAAGCCACTAAAAACACATTCAACCTGAGCTGTTTACACACGTCACAGGCACTGCATCGACTGCATTACAACTGAAAGGAAGTCTACAGTTCATGGGAAAAATAGCATCCGTTTATGGGTTGTTCTAACATGTTCTGCCGAGAATAGTGTAGAACCCTGGTACTAAACCAAAGGAACTCTGCTGTCAGATGCAGTGAAAAACCCCCTCTGTAAAGCTGCACTTGACTCTGCTAAACATAGTGTGAAAATACTCTACTGCGGGCTCCTGCCTGGAAGATAACACGCGTTTGTGATTCAACGTCTCGGGCGGGATGAGATAGCTGGTCAGAAAACCTTCCCGCTGTTACGTCTTAATAATTGGATCCAGGGCCGTGTTGAAACCTCACAAGTAACCCTATTTTCAGATACCAGCCTTCAAAGCCTATTTCTTTCTTGTCTGACCGTCCTCTAATTGAAGGAACTTCAAGTCAGAAATAACACCGGGCTTCTCTGTGGCTGCGTTCTGGGGGGACAAGGGGTTGTCTGGATTCGCTTCAAGATCCAGGTAACGAGGATCACTGCCGTTAAGGTCACTGTGATTGACTAGGAAATGTTTCCTGTTAGCAACCATTAAAAGGGTGTCTCCCATCTTTTGTTCTGTTGGTGTCTGTTATCCAGAAGATGTGGCTTCACCAGGCCGCGACAAGCAACTCTTGTGTGGATGTGAAGATTAAACTAAAAGTATCAGAATAGTCCGCCATTTTGTAATCAAAAATATAAAGAGAATATGGCATCAAGCTCCCTGAGATATGTCCTGATACTGTGGATTCAATTTACAGTAAGTACGAGTCATTTTTATCACTGAATTCCTGGTAAGCCTCTTAGCTGAACAGTAGGTTTGACCATTCAACCGCCTCCATTTGCTTTGTCTAGGACTTAATAAGCTTATTGTACAAAGATGAAGTTGTTTACTTATTCAGAGAGGAATTTTAAAGCATTTTCAACATAATGCAAACACAAAGGGGCAAGGACACCAGTACCTCGCTTCCAAACTGAGAGTCAAGAGGAGCAAAATGAAGAGGAATTTAAGCATCTTTCAAAGAGTACAGAGGACATTTACTCACCATGCCTACTCAGAGATGTTAGCCCGTAAAACAATAACATAAAGTACAATTGAGGACATTTCCTCATCATGTCCACCAAGAGATGTCAGCCAGTCAAACAATAACATAGAGGACATTTCCTCATCCATCATTTCCACCAAGAGATGTCAGCCAGTCAAACAATAACATAGAGTACAATAGAAGACATTTCCTCATCCATCATTTCCACCAAGAGATGTCAGCCAGTCAAACAATAACATAGAGTACAATAGAAGACATTTCCTCATCCATCATTTCCACCAAGAGATGTCAGCCAGTGAAACAATAACATTGAGGACATTTCCTCGTGATGTCCACATTTTGTACACAGTTTCCCTTTAAGGACAATTTGCTTGACTGGTTGTCTGTCTGGTCAGTCAGATGTGCACTGTCAAATAGTCTGTGGGGGCTTAACAGAACAGTCTATGTCTATTGTCTATATTTACAACAGTTTGGAACTACAGGACAATCTTTGTCTACTGTCTACATCTGGAACAACACAGGTAACACTGCATGATGCAACTCACTAGTTAGCCTAAAGAAAAGACGGCCATACTTTTTAGGACGTGCCTAAAAGTGTGCAGAGATATATAGATATTATGGAGAAATGGGACAGATCAACATGTTGAAAACAAGAGAAAAGGAACCCCCCAAGATCCACAGCAGACCACCGAATCTGCACGCGAAACCATTCGCAACCAATTACAAAGCTGAACTTTCCGTTATATTAATTCATCCCAACACGGTCAAAGCATAGGGGATTTATGCATAAGAAGAATGCTAAATGGTGAAACCCATATGTTCACAAATAGACCTTGTACTTCAAAACTCAGAGTATTTGTAGGCTTTCAAAGGCAATGCTGTCTGAAGCCCAAAGTAGAAAGCAATGCATCATTTGTCAATCATTTCAGAGGTACTGGGATGATTACAGAGGTTTTATACAGACCAGTATGTTCCATAATGTGTCAAACTCATAGGATTGGTAAAGCCATCGGTATTTAGCCATAGGGCCTTGGCTTAAATATACATTAATTTCTTTGACCATAAATCGCTTGTCCAGTCTTGGGTCAACTTTGGAACAACAATCCCACTGGGCCAGCCAACACTGCTTTTGACCTGAACAATGTTAGTAAGACAACAGAACCTCAACAGAAACACTGCAAGGTTCTAAAAAAATGCATTGATGTAGTTAGAACGGGCGGTTGGATACAAGTACCATTTTTACTGTTTTTCAGTGAACAACCAGTGAACAAATCAACTGATTTAAGCCTCTTTTGTCGTGAAGACTGGAGCAACATCTGTAATTCTATATGCACCTATGATTACAGAAAAAAAAAAATAAGATATTTGAAAAACAGGGGGGCCATTAAACAAACGTTTTGCTGAAAAGTATTATTTAAAAGTCCTATGATAATTTGTATTAATATTTTGTAATTTGGAAAGCACAACACCGACAGTCCAGTAGGTCATTGTCCATTGCAAGGATGGAATTGAAAGCCGACAATTTCACAAACACTGTAGTGCCATCTAGTGGCAGACACTTGCTCAAGCGGAATGCAAGGCAGCAACGAACCCAGTAGCTGCGTGTAACCGAAACCACGCCCCTTATCACCGCCCCTTAACGACACATTTAAAATCTGCATACAGAACTTCGAATTACTCAATAAATGAGCTGCTGCAGCAATCAAAGAGACGCGTATTCATCTTTCAAATGCATGTTTACAAATTTGCTAATTGAATTCGTATGTCATAACATAAAACATTTTAACATACGGTATAACGACACAAGGTAAAAACCCAACAGGAAAATGTGAAAAACCAAAAGGTTTTCCATAGGGGACAAACCTGTTGGCTGCTTCATTGGTGAGCACGTCGTGTAGAATTTTAAGCCGTCCAATGAACAGCCACGTTTCACCCTTCAACTGTGACTTGGCACAAGTCCTTTCCAGCAGCGGTTATAATTGGCTGAAGCAGACCACATTAAACCATAGCACCACTACAGCCAGCCACGGTCCTTCAACACAGCCGTTAATACAGGGTTACTACGTGGAGCGGCTTTAACGCACCAGGGAGCCTCCCAATCACACGTAATGGTGGCCATAAACAACACACCACTACAGGAACATAAACCCACGGTCCCAGGGCTGGTGCCAAGTAAGCGCCGGACCAAGCTAGGACCTAGACCCGTACTAAGTTAGACCTGGGCATAGCTGGGACCTAGATAAGTACTAAGTTAGACCTGGGCATAGCTGGGACCTAGACCCGTACTAAGTTAGACCTGGGCATAGCTGGGACATAGACCAGTACTAAGTTAGACCTGGGCATAGCTGGGCCATAGACCAGTACTAAGTTAGACCTGGGCAAAGCTGTGACATAGACCAGTACCTAGTTAGACCTGGGCAAAGCTGGGATATAGACCAGTACAAAGTTACAGTTGGACTCGGACCTGGCAGAATGAAGTAATCACTTTAGAAAATCTAGTGGCTGAAGGTGTTACATGAATCAATTAATCAACCAAAGTTGGCCCATATAACGACAGGCTGAATGGCCATAATAAAACTGGATACTCACTGCTTACAGCAGAGGATGTTTTTTCTATCTTAAACCTTAACATAAACACATTTAAACACAGGCACAGTATTTAACAAGAAAATAAAGTTTAATGACTGCTTTATATTCAATGGATTCAATGAGGTACCGGCAATGGACAACTCATTGGAATTGGAAAGTCAACCTATTGTTCAAGTGTGTTCACTGAGAATGTTTACTGTATGTTAAAATCACCTCTCTATGCCAATGTACAACTTGCCCCAAGCATAAGTGCAAATGACATTGTTCAGTCGTTTGGCCAGGTTTCCTTGAGAAAGAACAGTAGCTTTGTCCCTGGCTTTTGTTAACCACATCTCCTTAAAAAACACCAGAGGCAAAACCCCATGCAATAAACTACTAACCACATCCCAAATGGTTCCCTAGTGCACATTCCATAGTGCACTGCTGCTCCATAACCTCCCCAAGGGCACTGCTTTGTAAGGTGCTGTTTAGACCGACCGCTACTGGTGCATACTAAGCCTGGCCCAGAGCTTCAATAACAACATACTTTAAAACAGCATGCGCTATATTAAAAGCAGTCTATATCGCTTTTGTTCAATTCATCATTTCTGCAATTTAACTAGGCTCGGGGCTGCTAAATCCAACTTTAAAACATCTTCATGTTGCCAGAAAGCCCTAGCAAGACATTACACAATTTCACAGCTGAAGTATTTACGGTTTTTACTTGCAACATGGCAGTTGGCCCAGCCCGCCAATAGCAAGCCTGGTAATTGAAAACATACACTAACGTGCTAACGCTAACCACTTACGCTAAGCCGCAGCTCCGGCGGACTACAATCAGTGTTTTCTAAAGGACAATCATGGCGATACAAGAAACACTTGTCAGGCATCAACAGAGAAAGTCTGTTCAGTAGATCATCGTGAATTGCAAAATAAATAGCAAGTTACTTTCTAAAGCTACGTTTACTATGATGACTTGAAGTGAGTACGATAAAGATACGGTTCCTGATAGGATTAGCTGTCATGGCAGTTTACTGTGACGACGTCACTGTGTTTCCCCGTCTCTCCTGTAGATGTCCTTCTCTTCCTAATAAAAGCTGTGTACGGGTGTGTGGCGGGTTCACAGAAGACCGATGTTGGATAAGGGATGCCCGGTCGACATCATCTTTCTCATTACGATTTGAAAACAGATCCTAGAACAACTAAACCTAAGACTGCTGGATCTACATCCAACCCTGGATCTCAACCGAGCATTCTAGTACGGACTAGGTGTGTTCTTTTGATGAAGAAAACAACAACCTCCGATCTTAATCTGTCAAATGAGATGCACTGCTGACTGTGCTGACTCATTGAGGAATACACTGTGGCTCGGCCCCGGGATTGTAACTATTCAGGATTATCCTGCATTTAATTTGGACGGTCAAATTTGAGAAATAAGCACGTTGTTACAACCCATTTTTCAATCTAAAGTTTATAAACGACAGTTTACGAAGACTTTTGTTTTGAAATTGATATAGGCGCATGCATTCCTTTATTCCGTTTAAACACTCCTTAAAACAACACAATAAAAACCTTGAAAATCACACCTGTCATTGAATACATTCATCAATACCTGTGCTTCCCAATTACAGCATTTGACATGTCTAGCGTGGCTGCTTCAATTTACAGCATCGTGTTGTCATTAATTCATAAGAGACCGGCTCTCAGTGGTGAATTACTAGGCCTCCGCTAACCCTCCTGCTACTCCTGCATGATCCGGAGGGGATTTTAAATTAATTAGAGACTACTGAATATCCCAGGGCTGCATTGTGCCTATAATACTGCCAGCCTCTGACAAAGAGATGGAAGAAGAAAAGCCCTTGCAAGCCTGTGCAATGTTATCAGTAAAAGTGTGTGTGTTTGAGGTCTGTGTGTGTACAGGGGTGAGGGTTAGGGAGAAAGGGTGTGTGTGTGTGCGTTTGTTAGCATGCCGCTTTCTCACTCAATAATCTCTTCATTACACAGTGCACCTCGGTAGGAGGTTGAATCAAAGGCCTGGAGGATATCTCCTTGGCTCCGTGCAAACATCAGGGACACAAAGCACGCCAGGAGTTTCCTCCTGGTTCATAAATAATACACGTTGTTTACTGTCTGCCTGGTGCCTAGTGCCTGTCTGGCTGGATGGACCACTCTGGTTTTTGGTGCGAAAAGGGGGGATTTGTGTGGCTGGGAATTTGGGAACCAAACAATGATGTCGGGTGAGATTTGGTCAAATGCCGTTCGCAGACCTTCATGCGCCAGTAATGGTGGCAACGCCAAATGTAAATGTACAGTACTGTGGCAGTCTGGACTGCCGGAATATTCTTAGTGTAATTTAACTGAGTTACTACATTTCAGAAGGAGCAATTACATTTCAGGCATGCACTTAGTGGAAGTTGAAGTAGTACAGTAAGCAGAGCAAAAGTAATTGAACGGAAAACAAAATCAATTGTGTTCCTTGTGATATAAATTAGGAGACTGATTCTTGAGCATTGCCATGAGCCATTGAAAATGCCTTTGAAAAACAGTAGAGGGTGATAACCGAATCTAATGTTATTGACTAAATCACCGTCCTTATGTCCCAGGAGACTCCATCAATTTAATTATCCTGCAGGGTCAACCACTACATTAGAGTCAGGCTATTGCTTTCACACGGTCAGCTGATTGGCTGGGAGGCACACGCAACCACACATACATCCACACACACGCACACGCACACCCCAGGATATGGTAAACCGCAGGAGTGGCCCATTTATCACTGCCAAGGGCCCCCACCCCATCCACATACACACCCACATGCTTCATCCCCGCTGCTAAAGGGGCTCTGTGGAGGTACGATTTAGGCCTGGCTGTCAATGGCAGCCTCTACGGAGACCCTCTCAGAGACCCTCTCTGGGACCCACTCCCCAGGTCTCTGTCTACGGCTGATAAGCCCCAATCTACTGGGACAGCAGCTGAGGCCTCAGCCGTCCCCTCACTCCCTCAACCGTGTCAAAGATCCTGCAAACAACTGTCAAAGCCATCTTCACGCTGTCTCCACCCGGACGCCAGTCTACACACACACACACACACACACATCGCAAACATCGAAATACACTGACAACAACATACTACGAAAGTGGACTCTTGAATTTGCACCGTTACCTAGAATAACAGCAATGCTATGTGTCCTCGTGGAAAGCTTCTGGATGTATTAAGTAATCGTTCAATTATTCATTAAGCCTATACTGTCCTGGCTTGCTGAATTTGAATTCAATTTAAGCATGACCAAACAACATTCAGTAAGGAATGTACAGATTCATGAGAAGAAAGTTGCAAGCGGGTCCACATTCAGCGTGCTTCCTCTTTTGCCAAAACCATGGTGTGCCTTAGAAGGCTAAGAAAATGAAGCGTGTTTCACACAGTGTGGAGTTTATTTTACTACATTGTTTATACAGCCGTTTCCAGTGGTCATAATCTCAGCCTGTTTTAAACGGCCCTTCAATGGACAGTCAGGCCAGCAGGGCCAAACCTCCTTACAAACCTCCTCACAAACCTCCTCACAACCCCTCCCCCAAACCTCCTCACAAACCTCCTCACAAACCTCCTCACAACCCCTCTCACAAGCCCCCTCACAAACCTCCTCAAAAACCTCTTTCGCAACCTTCTTCGAACCCCCATCCCAAACCTCCTCTAATACCACCTCACAAGCCCCCTCACAAACCTCCTCACAAGCTTCCACACAAACCTCCTCACTCTCTCTCTGTCTCTCTCTCCCCAGCAGGAAACACAGCATCCTGCCTGGGACTCATTTACATGTGAAGAGAGGAATCGAGAGAAACACATACATGGGCACACACCCACACCCAAACTCCCAGGACTCGTTAAGCTGCCAAGCCCAAACACTCCTCTCTCTCTGAGTTTGTGTGAATTCTACGGGACGCCAAACAGCAGTGACCGGGACTGGCTCCTGAATGAGAGGGTTTGATTGGACAGAGACAGGGCAGGCTTGTTGAAGTGACTGGGACTGTGTTCTGCTTCCTCCAAACATAAACATCAGTAGTTACCAGAGCCCTATACCAAATACCTGGAGTGAGATGTGTTTTTCCTCCTGACAGGTCGGCTGGGTGGGGCGGGCTGGTTAAACACCAGGCTAAACCCTCCAGGACCTCGCATAATGTTTAAAGAGTAAAGCGGATGTCCGAGGCCCGGCCGCTATGACTCCTTATAACCACCAAGCATACAGGTCATGTCTACGGCCCTGGGATGCTGTGAAGGGCCATAACCAATGGCACGTGAACCTCATTCCTCATTCATGTCAATTGTATTAAGAGTACACAACGTGCAAAACAATATAAGATTCCATCTGTGCTACATTCTTTCCCCACACTTATAACAAACACACAATGCCCTCTCATCAGCTTCCACGTACCCCCGTGATCTAGAAGGGTTTGGAGGCAATAATAGAAAAGCAGAGCTAACCTGAGAGGATGTGATGTTGCAGAGTTTGAGGCCAATGAGAGAGGAGAAGAGCTAGTCTAGGGGAGGCGCCAAACACTCTGGATGGTAAGAGATGTTCAAAGTCCCCACATTTAATCTCTCATTTTCTGGAGGGAGTGTGTGTGTGTGTATGTGTGGGTGTTTGTGTGAGAAGAGACCGTTTGGGGAAGAGTGACTCGAAGGTACACAGAAGCAGAGTACATTTCCAATTATCTTTGTGATGCAGCAGACTGTCTTTTGATTCCTATTAAAGACCCTGAAGACCATGCCAAGCTTTGAGATAAGATGTGAGTTTGAGGGGGACTCCGGGAGCGATAATCCCCATTTCAAATGGAGCTCAGAGACACTAAACACCCCCTCATACTTTACCCCCTCCCTCTCTCCTGTCTGGCACAGATAACTTACCACCCTTTCCTCTCTCTCTTTCTCTCTCTCTCTCTCTCTCTCTCTCTCTCTCACAAACACACACACACACACACAGTTGTAATTAGCATGAAATCCAATCACATGACTCTAAAAGGCAGCACAGCTTCAAAAACAACCAGGAAGTACATTAAGTATTATAGCCAAAAAGCGGATACATGATTTTAGCCAGGAAGTAGATATACTGAAACGCCTAAAATAGATTCAGTATTACAATCAGGAAATAGATACAGTATTACAATCAGGAAATAGATACAGTATTACAGTCTGGGAGTATATAAATTATTACAACCGGGAAGTAGATACAGTATTATTACCAGAAAATATGTTACAACTTCATTACATTATTACAACCTGGAAGTAGATCTACTGTTACAGCTCGGTGGTATATGCAGCATTACAGCCTGGAGGTAAATACAGTTTTACAGCCTGGTGGTAAATACAGTTTTACAGCCTGGTGGTAAACCGGGGCTAAACAGGGCATAAAAAAAACCCAGGCATAAGCACAGCGCCCGCATTGGCAAGACAAGGAATGATTTGTGACCGTGCGGACGGACATCACCTGAGTCGACCTGAGTCGACCGACTGCCTGTGAAGGACACGGGAGACTCTGTGAAGGACACGGGAGACTCTCAAGACGAATCTTCGACGAGTCTGTGGAACAGCCGTGATCTGCAACCGTGGTGATTAGCAGGCCCTGTCCCCTGCCTAGCCGACACTGTAGCTACCCCCGTCAGAAAGGCTGTAGCTGGCATGCCGGCTGTGTGGGCATTACCATCTCTTCCTCATTCCGCAACCACTGGCCTTGTGTGCGAGCTCGACTTTCATCAGGTCCCACAACTTGTATTTCTACACGTGTACATGTGAATAGTATGTCTTTTTCAAACGCATACAGTGGCTTGAACTGCCACCACCAGAAGTGCTGGAGGACCGTGCAGAAACGTTAGCATGGAAGGGCAGAAGGTTGCCATGACGAGAATACAGTGAAGTGACCATGGAGGAGGAGAAGACTTCACTGGCCGACATGCAGGGGAGGGTGTGGGTTTGAGGCAGACAGTATGTGTGTGTGTGTGTGTGTGTGTGAGAGAGATAGGAACATCAACAGTACCATTGTTCCGTCGCTTTTGCTTCGTGCAACTTCCCTCTGCAGGCGAGCCACAGCCATCTTCTCCCTGTACCAAAGAAGGGTGAGGGAGGGAGAAACAGAGAGACAGAGAGAGGAGAAACAGAGAGACAGAGAGGGGAGAAAGAGAGGGACAGAGAGAGAGAGAGAGAGAGAGAGAGAGGAGAAAACAGAGGGAAAGAAAGGAGAAAAGAAGAGACAAGTGAAAAACGGATACATATTCTCAGGAAGACAATGTGTCCCCTCTCTCTGATTCTACGCTTCAAGCCACATGACAGGTGAAAGGCCCTGGGGTACGGCCCACATGTCAACAAGGCCCACATGTCAACAAACACCACACGGAAAGTATACGCTGGGCATTTACTAGACACCCTAAACAGAGACGTGCACACAAAGCTACGGCTTCGAGTGTTTTCTGTGCGGCGAAAACAAGTGTTCAACAGACTGTGCCGCGCAGTAAATATTAGTTAAACACCAACCCTCCCCCATCACGTGAGCTTGTAATGAGAAATACCGCTGCCTTGGCACGGAGTCTCCATAACTCTTCCCGAGGTATCGCCCCAAGCCAACTGACAGCTCCACTGGGCTAGCCCTTCTCACGACGGCAATGTTCGCCCGTAAAATAACGCTTGTACCTACAATCGCAGAGAACCTGTCGGAAAAAGCCACAGACGAGGACACTTCCCTAGGCCGGGCACACCTTCCGTATTATGCATATAGCTGAGGGCACAAGACCAGAGCAAGTCTGGCCATGCCAGGCTTTTATGTCCACCTGCTAGCAACCACCATTAGTAGCCCGCAAAGTAGTTCTTAGCAGTCATTTTACCTAAATGCTCTTCAAATAGCTGCCTGGCGTGTTCTTCTGTGTCAATACACAGAGAGGGGTGTTACTTCCACGACCCTGGAACAACCGTCACGTATTTAACCACCTGTTTGGACATCCTGAACAACCACTCAGTCCTGTGCCTTAGCCGCGGGGAGACGTCGTAGGTCGTAGCTCTGGCGGACACCGAAACGGACGACCGAAGCCTCTTGGTCGGTGCATTGAAGTACGCCGCTCTCGGACGTTCTGGTTGGTCCGCAATGTGCGAGGGGAGGAAACGATGTGTGAGGAAGTGAGAGCCGAGCTTTGCCTCTGCCGGCTGGGCGATGGAGGAACAGTGATGTGGTGAATCCAAGCAGAAGTTTAGCTGCCACACACACACACACACACACACAAATATGTTCCTAGGCCATGGGAAATATGGGCCAATGCGATTGTGCGCACAAGCGTGTATGTTTGTGTAAGAGTGAAACAGAGCACACGTGAGCTGCGTCACATTGCGAGAAACGCCTATGGCTTGTCACTACAGCTACACTGTTTTCCTGACAGGCTTTGTTATGTCTGCGAGACGGACATGCAGGGGTTAAGTTTCAGCCCACTTCTAAACAGACATGCGAACTGGGGGGCAGGAAACGTGAGCTAACTGCGCCCTCTGAGAAAATGGTTGCCAAAAATAGAGCAATCTGACATTCTGTGTAAAACATAATTACAGTAATTGGTACATTTTTAACCGGCAGTCAAAACAGTGTTTCTAAAGGGCAACATTTGTCTCCAATTTCACCCTCTGATAATGTGCGGATGATATGTTAACAGTATTCATGTAAGGGAAGGGAACAGAGGGCTGATGGGTAATACACCACCCGTTTAGCATAACTGACCCTGACATTATGTGTGGCATCTGCTTCAAAACCACGTCCAAGCGAGGCCATTCCGCTGATATGTTTCTCAGCCAACGGCTGTCCTGTCCACTGCCAGCTGTGCAAACCTACCCTATGTAGAGACTTGTGAAGGCTACGTTGACAAACATTCCAGGTGTCAGAAAACACGGTTCAGGAGTAATGGCGGTTGTAAACCTCCAACGCTCTGCGTTCATATCCACACTAGCACGCGGCCAAGCTGTTTCCATCCCGGCGTCTGGTGAAGCACAGGTGGAGAGGAGATCCACGGTGGGTTTAGGGATCAAGCAGTCCCCAGTTCCCCGTGTCCCAGAGAATGTTCACATCTAAATGTTTAATGGAACTCCAGGCTGCATCCAAGACCCCGTCCCCACCAACCCACCCATTCCTCCACCCATCAATCTCCACCAATCCATCCCTCCACCCCAATGCGTATTCCTCCACCCTTTTTCATCCCCCAATCTCACCACCACTCCATGTCCCCACTGATCTATCCACGCGTCCCCCATCTATGCATTCCTCCATCCTCCCCCCCCCTCCATCCGTCTTTTCCTCCACAATTAGTGAACGTGGGCAGGGACTGTATTTTACTGGGCGATGGAAGCGTCTGTCATCCGGTCGGTACGTCCAGGACCCAGCCACCTGACCCTCCTCCAACCTACATCCAAACTCTCTCGTTTGAGTGAGGCTACTTCTGGGGGGGGGGGGGGTGAATGTTGGGACTAGCTGTTCGCTCAGCCGTATCCCACGCATCCCAACACTTGTCCTTCGGTCTTTCCCGCGGTTCACGAAACCACACCAAACGTCACGCCCCTTTCCCGTCGTTTTCCCACGCTAGCACATCGCGACCGGAGGCGATGTGTAATTGTGGATCAAACCAACCCGGCCTTCCGAAGCGCTCTCCCACAATCTCGCCTGCCGCGTTATCTACACCACCATCCACTCCAGATTAGTCTCCGAGATCACCTGGAGACAATCAGTGTGGCAGAGTTGGCAGCAGAGCGTCACGGCCTGCAAGGACACGATACGGGCAGGGGTGGGATGATCAATCACTCCCCAGGAGATGTTATTTGCCAACCTGAGCTGACACGTTCACCACGGCGATGCAGGAAGGCAGACCCGCTTTGAACTGCATTGTGGGAGTCCTTGTTTTGTGGGCCTTTTCCTCTTTATCATTATCATTACCATACAAGAGGTTTCAACCGTTTCATCCATTGTCACCCCTTGTCTCGTGTGATGGTGTCTGGTCCATTGTCTGGTCTGTTTTTTTTCATGTCTGTTACTCAGTCTATGGTAAGTCTGCGTTGTTTTTTCCATGTCTGTTACTCAGTCTAGGCAAATCTGTGTTGTTAACCCCTCGTTGGCCCCATGCTACAACACAGTGAGGAAAAAAAGTTTTTCCCATGTCTTACCCATTAAACTAAGTTTCAATCTGTGCTCCAAACTACAGCGGTAATTAATACTGGCAAGCTGAATCTAGTTTCAGTCCTTTCAAAACCTATACACACAATCTTACTGTATACAAAAAATACTAAGACAATGACGCACTGCTACATGAAGATTCTTCCGTGGTTATACGCTACAAATAGACCTCACGTCTAACAAGGATTAAGAATAAACAGGAAATTGAAGTCACAATCCGTGACATCATTATGTATGGTCTCGTTCAGCAGGACCAGTTCACATGGACTTAAGTTAAACAGCCCCATCTGGAAAAAGGGTTCTTTGACAAAATGTTCCTCTGATTTTGTTAATACGACACTCTACTGTATCCCAAGGGAACATATAAACTGCAACATTATCTGGATCGGCGTAAACCGCAAATGTACACAGAGTGAAGTGGAGGGGAAGCAAGAAATGTTTGGATGAGAACGAGTCCCCATGCATTTATGCATTTGCTCTTTTTGCTTCCCACTTCATCCGAGTTTCATCTCCAAAGATGCGCGCAATCGCGTTTGTGTGTGTGTGTGTGCGTGCGTGTGTGCGTGTGTGTGCGTGCGTGCGTGCACCACTCACATATTTCTGTTGAATTTCTGCACTATAAACACGTTCCCGTGTGAGTGTGTGTAGTGTGTGTGTGTGTTCCTGAGCATGTCATTCCCATCCAAACCCCCCTCTGTGTTTCCCAATCCAATTTACCTCAGTCGAGCGCCTGATTTGGGACAACGAGGTCACTCAGGCGTTTGAAAAGAAGTTAAAGCCTCTAGAAAGCAATGATGGCTACTGCAGTGGCATGTGTGTGTGTGTGTATGCCTCCAAGAACACCTTTTCTCTGAGCCGTGAAGAGAGAAACACACACTTATCCCACAGCTGGGGTACAACCTCTGACCTCTCCAGACCTAGGCTACACAGAAGGGCAGTGGGAGACTGTGGACATATGTCATCACCTGACACATCCATGGATGAGGCTGTCGCAGTGTTACCGTACCTCGCTCACTAACACTGGAAAAGGTAAAACGTTCTGAGGAAGTTTCTGGGGATTTACAAACAAAGAAGTTCCTGTGGAAAGTTTTCAGAGCTAGATCGGTACTCCGTTGAATATAACAGGTCAAGGTCTAATGTGTCTCTGTGCATGTGCTTTTCCAGTTGCCTTATCTTCTGAAATTGCAACTAAGGCTGACATTCCATCTCAAGATGGGGTAGCCCCTCAACAATTGATCAAAGTCACACAAATCATTAATCGTCTGTCCGATGGGCTATGACAAATGCAGGTCTGAATCCATGCAACCTGAGTCTGGCAGCTTGACCTCCCACCTTCCTCCGCACACATACAGACACACATGCAAACACTCACACACGATCCCTTGTTCTCTAAATGCTTTCTCACTGGGAATGTCCCAGCTGACTTTGACCACAGTCATAATCCACCGTCAGACACATTCCACCTCAGACGAAACACAATGCTCAGACGGAACACAACACTCGGACGGAACCCTCAGACGGAACCCAACACTCGGACAGAACACAACACTCGGACGGAACCCAACACTCGGACGGAATCCAACACTCGGACAGAACACAACACTCAGACGGAACACAACACTCAGATGGAACACAACACTCAGACGGAACACAACACTCAGACGGAACACAACACTCAGACGGAACACAACACTCAGACGGAACACAACACTCAGACGGAACACAACAATCAGACGGAACAGATATGCCGTACCAGCCCAAACATTTAGTCAGAATACAGACAGTTGGAGGAATGGAAAATGCGTGCCTCATCGTTCACAAACCGCTGCAGGTGTTTCACATTGAAACCCAAACTGCACACGCGCACACACACACACACATTTACACCACAAAGTAGGGTATTCTCCACATCTATATTAAGCTGCGTTCTCAATCGTCCAAAAACAATCATGCTTCAACACGCAAACCATGTGTGCATTCATCCCCAGACAAGAAAGGCATCACTATCTGCACATTTCCCACTGAACAACACGTGACTGGTACTATCACATGCTGTTCATTCGTTCCGCCCTTTAAATACACCAACCGCCTTTAAATGCAAGGGTGGAGCAATTGTCAGCCCAGCGCAATATGTACATCAACCCACCGAGGAGAGACAACTGCCCTGATTCGGGTGGTTTGCGCTGAGTCACATGGGCCATTTTAAAGGTCAAGCCTGGCCCATCTTCAGTTATTGCAATGGGAAGACGTTGTTCCTGTAGTGAAGTGGAACACTGGCTGTCCCCCGTCAACAGCAGCAGAACATCCACTCATGCCTCGCCTATAGCCACAACGGTTAACACTGACTGCCATCACCGTCAAGGGTTTCTGGTGTCCCAAGAGAGCCCATTACATTGTCTTAGCAATGTCACCATGCAGGACTCACACCCCCACGCACACACAAGCATACACACGCTCGCACACATTTCGGAGAGACAATGTAAAGGATCCGTCTCCCAAGCAGCCGATCCTGCTCTGACCCAAAAGAGCCCCCCCCCCCCCCC
>JACXGK010005765.1:0-10149 GCA_016801125.1 Novumbra hubbsi
AACACACACCTCTGGTGCTTTAAAAACACACACCTCTGGTGCTTTAAAAACACACACCTCTGGTGCTTTAAAAACACACACCTCTGGTGCTTTAAAAACACACACCTCTGGTGCTTTAAAAACACACACCTCTGGTGCTTTAAAAACACACACCTCTGGTGCTTTAAAAACACACACCTCTGGTGCTTTAAAAACACACTCTGTGCCAAAGGCGCATACCATTCTGAGGAAGTGATTTATATTTTTCTGCCAGTACATCCCCAGCAAACGACTTTGGAGTTGCTTTTCTCGCAGCCAAGAAATTGTCTGATCGGATATTTATATTAAGCCTACTAAGACAGCGGGGCCCACAAGCAGGTAAATAACAGAAATCATTCATATGCCTTTGTTGACAGGAAACCCATTCCCGGTTTAGCCCAGCTACCTTAAGAGTAGGTTCATGTTCCATGACAATTCCATAGTTGGCTTCACATGGATATTAGGGAACACAGGTGACAAGAAGTCAGCACAGATGAGTAAACTTACCATTACAAAAGGTTCTTCATGTTACACAACAGTCACTAAAATATTGTAACTCTGCACTTCTATAGTTACCATTTGTATGCCTAATTGTATTTAGGCGTTGTATTCTAAATAAATGGGAATAAAAAAGGCATGTTGGGAAAGCAATACATGTGGAAAATTCATGGACCACACGTGCCATTTGCCTCCACAAGTTCCGCTGAAATGTACAAATTACATTTGGGCCAGACAGTACCCTCTGTCGCTTGGAATTAGCATACAATGGTGTGCTTTAAAAAAAACAACAACTTGAAAATAAAGATTTGAGCATTTACAGGACCATTCTGAACCTGTAGCCCTCTAGGTTAGTGAGTTAAATGGCACCCTTCACACACACACCTCTGGATGGGCTTGATGTAAAGGTCTTCCTTCTTCCCTGGGGTGAAGTTTGGTCCCATGATGCGAACCTTTAGGCCGGTGGAGACACAGCCGGAGAAGACGCGGCCGAAGGCGTAGAAGCGACCCTTATCGGTGGTGGGCACCATCTTGGAGATGTACATCATCAGCGGAGCCTTGGGGTCACAGTTCTTAATGCCTGAGCAGAGAAGAGCATTGAGACAATGTCTTGGTAAATGACACACCACTTTGTTTTTTACTTTATGGTTCTCTACCATTACTAATGGTGCGCGTCCTCACCCATGGCAGCCTCATCGTCTCCTGGTCCCTCATAGAGCAGCTCACAGCGGTACTTCTGGGCGGTGACGGGGGAGGGCAGGTGGATGGTGATCATCTGCAGCAGGGCCTCTCCAGCGGGCAGCCAGCGACGCATCACAGCCTTCAGCAGGGGCTTGCCCTCCTTCTCCCGGTCCTCCGCGTCCAGCTTGATCTCCAGCTTCTCGATCAGCTTGGCAGTCTCATCTTTCTTGAAGTTCATGATGGCATCAAACACCTGGATGGTTGGCGAAAGGGGGATGTTTTTGTCGGTATGAAACTTAAAATACTGAGCAGTGCATTTCACAAAGTGAGAATGTTTCAGAGCATAATGTCCCTGCTGCTCACCTTAAAGATAGGGTCCAGGACCAGCTGAGAGAAGGTGCGGGGTAGCTTCTTACCGTCTGGGCCATTGGCAGTCTTACTGAACTTCCCAGTGGCTGGGTCAAAAAACCTGGCATCACAAACGAACATTGACAAGTTGAGTAACTTAGCACAGGCCATGCACCCAATAAAAAGTCCAACCTTAAGTCACAAGCAGGGTCGAGGTCTAGTTCAATGGGTGTCACCCAATTAAAACCACTCTTAACATGGAATTTTACTTCCTGAATTGACCTCCATCCTGTTTGCAAGCATAACCTTTGAGTAAAACCTTCTTCAAAAATAGCTGCTATCTGCCAAACCAGTGCTATTAAGAGTCAAAGAAAAGACGCGTGAAATGGTTAACTACATCTCATGTCACTACAACAGCCAGGAACTCACAAGCATCGGTACAATCAGCAGTGACAAGTCAACAGCCCAAAAAAAAAAAAAAAAACACGACACTTTGAAACATGTCAGATTGTTTGCCAGCATAAGAGAAGAGTGCGCACCTGCGATTTAGGCTCCCAAATGTGTCTAGTGTCTCTACTGTCTTCAACCCTTTGGTCTTCCCATGGTCTCCATAGAGAACAACCCTGTACATAGTGGTGCTGCCCGTGCCACCTCACCGTGCCACCTCACATACCTGGAAACACTTAATGTCCACGCCCTCACCTGTGTGCGCATGTGACTGAGGTGGGCACACCTCATTTAAATTGGTCTGAAGCGCCGTAGGCGGCGTTGTACCGTAGGACCAATGAAATGTTCCAAAGGATACAAGCCACCCAGCACAACAGGCCATTTAAATCAAGTGTGCCTGGAAACAGGAATAGACAGAGAGAGTAAGTGCATTCCATGTCATTTTCTACATCGAGTCTTCCAGTGTCTCGGTCAAGATCCAAACGCTGGAGGGGTCAGTGTGTATTTACAGTAGTGGCCATCATCATGTTAAACGGATGGTAATGTATGAGATGGTGTAAAGCAGTATGTAGGTCTGACTAATGTATTCCATTGGTGTGTACAGTACTATGTATACAAGCGTCGTAACTGTACCTCTCCCCCCACAGCTTCTTCATCATGTCCTCCACCTTCTTGCACTTCTCCGCCGGTCCCAACTGGGTGTCTTTGCCGGCAGAGAACTTGGTCACATACATCTCAGCAAACTGCTTGAGGGTGAAGGCCCAGCCGTGGAGGCCAGACCCAAACCCGACGGTACCGATCACGGGGTCAATCTGAAGGACAACAGGACCAGGTCATCGTTGGGGGATGAGGCATGGAAACCCTGTCAGACACACAGTACACAGATCCTCCCTGGCCAGTGTACATGAAGTCCCCACTGGCGTGTCCCTCACCATGATGGCACCCATTGGTCCCGCTTCATCCTCCCCATAGGTGGCAATGATGACGTTGACGTTCTCCACGATGCGCTGGAAGGTCTGGAACAGATCCTCTGGCTCCAGCTGCAGCTCCAGCAGGGCACGGTCCATCTTGTTCATCATCAGCACTGGCTTGATGCGCTCGGCGATGGCCTGCCTCAACACGGTCTCTGTCTGCACACACACACCTGGCCAAGGGGAAGGACCAACCACAGGGTTTAGAAACACAGACCGGGAAACCATCAGCTAGAGCCATCTTAAGGGCAGTCGGTGGAAGCCTACCTGAGACACAGTCGACCACCACAAGGGCACCGTCGGTGACTCTGAGGGCGGCTGTGACCTCGGAGGAGAAGTCCACGTGGCCAGGGGAGTCGATCAGGTTGATGAGGAAGCCCAGTCCATCCTTAGTTTGCTTGATGAAGGCCATGTCGTTTTCCCCCAGCTCATAGTACATGGAAATGGCCCTGAAAAGTCAAGGGAAAAAGAGGCAGAACAGGTAAGTTACATTTTAACAGAAAACCAGATAATGTTTCAGATACTGGACTGGATCTGCTACAGAAACACTAGATCAATTAGAATCTGATCCAGATACAATCAAATTGCACAAAGTATAGCAATATTGTAAATGAAAACACTATATTGGCATATCTGGATAATTATCTGCCATCTCCACTGCATTGTATTAACTAGGAATGAAACACCTCAATGCAGACAAGCGTTTTCAGTGGCAAAACACTTTGCAAACTAGTTGCCATAATAAAAGTTTAGGCATCATTGTCTGTGCCTATAAACCCAAAATTGGAAGAAAAAAAAAAACCTTCAAGGTTGAGAAACATTGCATATCCAGCTATGACAACAGCACAGACATGGCCAAACCATTGCATTGAAATTGGTAATAAGTGTAAAAGAGAAAACACTGACTACTTTTCATTTTAATAGGCCAATATATGGGCTATGATCTCTACAGTGAGACTGTCTATGCTGTTCACACCCATGTTTGAAAATCACAAATCATGACCGTAATTGCAATATTTCTCCAAGAAATCCCACTTTGACACTTCCCCCAGATCCCACTACATACGTGGATTTGATGGTAATACAGCGCTCCTGCTCATCTTTACGCGTGTCCGTGAAGCGCGTCTCTCCGGCACGAGACCCTGCAATGATCCCAGCTTTAGACACCAGGGAGTCAGTCAGTGTCGACTTGCCATGGTCCACATGAGCGATCACAGACATGTTACGAATGTTGGACTTCTTGTCCATGATCTCACGGATCTGGTCCACTGTGAAGTTCACCTGAAGGGGCAAAGAACAGGAGTATCACTGTAAAACGATGTTTCATTTTGAATTGATGTAGATGACATCGGGGCAAACGCTCACTTATTTGGAACAGTCTCCCATTGACTTGTAACAACAATGAAACGCCAACATAAATTGGGGGAAAGGGCACACGTAGCATTCTGATAAATTAAGATGCTCAATTTCACTGAACTACTGGCTATTTTATAACAAACCATTATGGTGGGTCTTCAGACATTTGCAACCGCCCATTCTAATCTTATCACCTTCTACCGTGGTTAGTTCCCAGAAACATGCAACATTACGTAAGATCACGATAAACAAATACAATAATTGGCATCTCCTTAATGTTTGTAACTTTACAAATTGTAGTACAGACCAAACCACACCATGTTTTATCCCAATACAGTTATGACCTTAAGGCTGTTCATGTTTTTGTATCTACACACACAGCTAGCTCGTTTGAACATGTAGTTGTCTAGGTATTATTCTATTGACTAGTAAATTATATTTCGACCTCACCCAGATCTAAGCCTTTGTGTAACTAAAGCAGTGACGCACATCGGGAAAAGCATTATATTTTACTTGTCCGCCAACGTCCCCCTAATGGATTTAAAAAGTCTACAAATGTAAAATATATACCATAGATGCGGTACTCGCTAGGTAAATAAAATAATTCTGGAAAAGATTCTCAAATCTCCTAAACCTCATCACCCCCCAAACATAACTTAAGGTCGAATTGAGGCATTGTGCATTTCACTCTGATTAAAAACCGTAGTACTTGTATGGAAGCCAACTGCAACATTTTCTAGTCACGTTCAGCCATTAACTGCATTTCAGCTAAAAACTAGCTGCGTTGACAACAGTGCCAAGTAGTCTCGCCTTTAATGTTTCTAACATGGCACGATCAACCAATTTCTACGAGGTTACATTTAAAAGTAACCTCAAACCCCCTAAGCTAAATATCAGAATAGGATGAATAACGACATTGAGTTTGTTAAAATGTCCACTCCGTTAGATCAAATTTGACCGTGGGCCAATGATACGTCTTTTATTCAATTTGCCATGTACCGCTATGCATACGCCACGTTTAAACTGACACTTTACTGCCAACTGGATAACTGACCAAACTTATGACCTTACAAGCTACCCAAGGTAACTCTTAAATTAACGATTTGACAGTTGCCTACCACTACCAATTGTCTTAAAACACTGCCATGTCACGTGCCGGCCTTCCGAAAGCAAAGCCGCAGTACTATAGTAGTCATCAAGCGGCAGTCGGTACAGGCCCAGTTAAACAGATGAAGTAGACCGCGTAGTTAGATACATACAAATACATAAAATGTGACTGCGCTGACTCAAACAACCACAGTCCATAAAGTATAGCATTAGAAGAAATTGCTAGCTTTCAAATAATCTCAAAGACAAAATAATGTAAATTCTGTCGATATCCGCTGCGGTTTTCTAAACATCGTCATGCCGTAAAATAAGGGAGCATCCATCTTGGGCACCCGGCGGCTGCTTTGCCCGACCGGGTTTAAATCTTTTAACCGGTCGCCAAGGATGGATAATTGGTACGGGAACTATTAAGACGCCAACAACACAGAATCTGTGATCCACTGAATAACAGTAAAACACTTCAAAATCGACGTACCATTTTGTCTGATGTTTATGGATGAACCTGTTGGTAAAATTTACACCGCCTTCCTCGTCGAAGGATAGGCAGGAAAGAGAACGCTTATAGCGGCCTACCGTGCCTTATATCAGAGACACTACAGGAAACCGAGACAGTCCAAGTTAGTATACGCCCTTATTTTTTGTTTCCTTTATTATCCAGGCTGAAAAAGACTGGTCTGCTTATTGACCCCGCCCCTCTGACGCATACCTCAGCGGAAAGGGTGGTGCGAGCCACTATAGAAAGTTTGCTGCTTCCGTCCGACAATATTAAATTAGCCAATGAGATGTCTGCTCTAGGGCTTACACACAGTGCGTGGTATCTTTGTCATTTTACTGTCTCTGAATGTATCAATTAAAGTTTTTTTTCTGAGCACCACACACACCACTCCACGAGGAGGCATCCTTAGTACACTAAATCTTCATTACAATGTTCAATCTTGAGAATTGGAAACATTTTGAGAACTGGAAAAACATGGCCTGTTTCTAAGAATCTCAGTACGGTTCAGTGCCGTCCTCTCACTGCAACACAATAGCAGGTGTATTCAAGTCATACTCCACAAGGTCTACTGTTCTACTTAATTACACCCACATGGTGTCCCAGGTACAGCCGTGGCCAAACGTTTTGAGAATTACACAAATATAAATGTTCACAAAGTCTGATGCCTCAGTTTTTGGGATGTCGTTTTGCATATACTTCAGAATGTCATATAGAGTGATTAGATGAAGTGCAAATAATTGCAAAGTCCCTCTTTGCCATAAAAATGAACTTATTCCCCCCAAAACAATTCCACTGCATTTCAGCCCTGCCACAAAAAGAACCAGCTGACATCATGTCAGTGATCCTCTCATTAACACAGGTGAGAGTGTTGACAAGGCTGGAGATCACTCTGTCATGCTGATTGAGTTAGAATAACAGACTGGAAGCTTTGAAAGGAGGGTGGGGCTTGAAATCATTGTTCTTACTCTGTTATTCAGGTTACCTGCAAGGAAACACATGCAGTCTTCATTGCTTTGCACAAAAGGGGCTTCACAGGCAAGGATATTGCTGCTAGTAAGATTGCACCTAAATCTACAATTTCTTGTATCATCAAGAACTTTAAGAAAGTTAAAGCCTAACCCTAACCTTTACGCGCCTTGTGAGACAGTCCAATGGTACGCATGGCTGAAATAACGATAGTTTGAAGTCACATCATCTCCTTCATCTCCACTGATCTGACGACAGAGCACAGGTTAAAGATATTTTCGAGGCAGGCCAGGTCAACCTGTCCAGTTAACAAGCAGAGGAATCTACTATCACTATTGACATACACCCATATAATGACACATGGGCTACACATTCATGGACAGCACGTCTAAGTGATAGGACGATGACCTATGATGTCATGGCTTAAGCTCATTTGGTTATGACATAATAGAACAGTAAGTAATGCTAAGGTTCTGGGTTTGATTGCTGCTGCATCCACTTCACTATTTTTACCTTTCAGTAATTCTGAGTGGGATCTAAAGAGAATACATATGTTAGTATACAGCTGACTTTTTGTTATCCTAATATATGACTAGTATGGAATTTAATATGGCTACTATTTATTGTTGTGTCCCACTTGTGCAATAAGTGCACTTTGGAGCACTCAATTACCCAGAAAGAACAACAATAAAGATAAGAGATTACAGCTAGTATACTCATGTGACAAACACAAAAAGATTTGTCCCATTTCATAAGTAAGCAAGCCTTAATAGAGTGATAAGATCACTTTGATAGAGAAAGGAAGATGAAAAAAGAAAAAAAGATGGAGAGAAATGGATGTTCTTGATTAAACATAATTGCTCCATGGGCTGACAATAGCTTGTTTTTGCGCCCGTGATCAGGAGCGTAGAAAGCCCCTGGTTTCAGAGCTAAGGGGTACAGAGTTCCATACTTTCCAGCACATAGTATGCGTTTCCTGTGTATGTGTTAATTCTCAGTGGTGATAATTATACTGTACAGGTTCTTTCATAATGAATCTCCCTGACCTGCATACAACCCTATTTCATTAACTGTATGTTGAATGCATTTGCCAGATGAATCACACTTGGGCATCATGTGTTTTTATATGCTTAATTTATTTTACCCATAAACTGGTTTGTTTGAATACTGATTATCTCATAGCTGTGGTATATGTACAGCGGGAGAGTAACCCGTTTATAACTGGAAACCAGTTAATGATGCTAATTATAATTGGGCAACTTGACGGATTCCCAGTATAAGCGTGTGTCCTTTGCTATGAGTAGTGCCTAAGAATAGCGTTCCTGAGCCCATGCAGTGATGTCCACTACTGAATTGTATCTGTTTTTTTATGTAGTGTCACCTGAGGGTCAGAAGGTCCTGTCCATCCAATATCGCATACTTCCCTTGTATACAGAGAATCCTCCCCAGTCTTGGCATCTTTTAATTCCATTATGTATCGTGTTTGATGAGATCTTCAAGCTTATACATTTTACAAGAAACCATAAGATGTCTCTGTTTCAACATTTGATGTGTTGACTATGTACTCTTTTCTATTCAAAATAGGGTTTAAATGATTTGCACATTGTTATTTACATTTTACGCAGCGTCCACATTTTTTTGGAAACGGAGTTGCATATCCCCCAGCTTCAGACACAATCACTCAGATCACAGCCAGGAAACAGCTATTAATGATAGCGACCCTAAAGCAATTAGACAGATACCTTGCCAGCGTATGTGCCTGTGTATATGCGGTGTGCATGATGACTGGAAACGTTCAATGGCTTTTTATCATTACGTAAAAGTTCATTTCTGTATTACGTGATAAATAAAAAAATAAAAATACCATGTTGTTTGCCAATTTAACAACCTCACGGCTAATTGGTTGCTTGACAAATACTACTCAACAGTGACCAATGAGGTTGAGACTTTAAACTGGAATTTCAACTTTGTCCCAGTGAACATTATCATAGGTTTCATATGCACACATAAACACGCATACCTAGCTACGGGAAGCACACGCAGACACTGAAATGTCAGCATCATTTATTTATCAAGTTAACAGTTGACAGTTCTTAAATATTTTCGTTGAAAATTTGGATTGTAGCTTGCTTTGTTTGTTGTATTCAAACAATTTGGAATAAGGAACCCGATCTCAAACAAGGTAAATATTTGTTTGGGTAGATTCTCTTTCTTATGTGACAGGTATTTAATTACATGACAACATTTTAAAGAATGGTCATTGGGTGTGAAGTGATTAACATATTTGACAATTGAAAATCAATGAATTCAGTAATAAAGTTGGAATATTTATTGGGTTTTGGCTTAACCTGAAGCCTCCTTTAAGACTCCATAATGTTTCATCTGATTATTTTTAAAAGCGCAAGCACGGGTGTTTTAATGAACCTTTACCGCAAGTTTTGTAGTGTTTTGATTTGAAAAAAATGTTTTTAACATTGGTTTATGACTTAAGAATTTGGAATTTTGTATTACCCGCAGAATGGGACCTCTGCTAGTTGTAGTTGTGAACTATACAGACAAAGGAGCAGGCAATTTACACAATTTACCCTGTACATTCCAGAAATCCCCAGCAGGGGGCTATTGTTTAGTCAACTTTCACATTCACCTTGTCATGCAAATTGGAACATGACCCTTAAGTTGCAGCAATCCCACTTGATATTCTTGCTAAAATTGTCATCTGGCCTGAGCAGTCAAGCCTGTTTAATTCTGCCACTGACCCGAAAGGGCACATGTGCTATCGTTCCTGTTATAGCACACTAGGGAGTGATTCTAGTTTGCAGCTGGAGCCCACAGTACCTGCTCAGTTCATGTAATCATGAAATACTCCTGGACAAGTTGTAATCAATCACTGTGTCTTCCTCTGCAGGGAGGAATGGATCTCATAGATCTCTTACTCAACAAGACAGACAGAACTGTGATCTGTCATGGAAACCAGCCATTGGAAATCACTTCCCCCGGGGTAAGTAACATCATCGCCATTTCCACCAGTGAAAGCAACCTAAAATTTCTACATGAATACCTGGAAAGTCATGGAAACTTTCGTTATGATTGAATGTTTAATTCCATGTGTCTTTTTGGCCTTGCCTTGTCCATGTTGACACTGTCTGCCTGCCATGTGTGTTTGACATTAACAGTTTAGTATGCTCCTGAAATACAGTAACATAACTACATTACTCCCAGGGATTTAGTATGCTCCTGAAATACAGTAACATAACTACATTA
>JACXGK010005765.1:10249-31761 GCA_016801125.1 Novumbra hubbsi
TCCCAGGGATTTAGTATGCTCCTGAAATACAGTAACATAACTACATTACTCCCAGGGATTTAGTATGCTCCTGAAATACAGTAACATAACTACATTACTCCCAGGGATTTATTATGCTCCTGATATACAGAAACATAACTACATTACTCCCAGGGATTTAGTATGCTCCTGATATACAGAAACATAACTACATTACTCACAAGGATTTAGTATGCTCCTGAAATACAGTAACATAACTACATTACTCACAAGGATTTAGTATGCCCCTGATATACAGAAACATAACTACATTACTCCCAGGGATTTAGTATGCTCCTGAAATACAGTAACATAACTACATTACTCACAGGGATTTAGTATGCTCCTGATATACAGAAACATAACTACATTACTCCCAGGGATTTAGTATGCTCCTGAAATGCGTAACATAACTACATTACTCCCAGGGATTTAGTATGCTCCTGCTTTGCAGTAACATATCTACATAACTCCCAGGGATTTAGTATGTTTTGATAATACAATAACATAACTACATTACTCCCAGGGATTTAGTATGCTCCTGAAATACAGTAACATAACTACATTTCTCCCAGGGATTTAGTATGCTCCTGAAATACAGTAAAATAACTACATTATTCCCAGGGATTTAGTATGCTCCTGAAATACAGTAACATAACTACAATACTCACAGGGATTTAGTATGTTTCAAACCTGTATTACTGTTTGGCTTATAAAGTATCTTTGTTTTTATTTCCCTGTCTGCATATATCTGCCCATCCCTACCCACAGTCTTTGAGCCCACTAGATGAGGATCATGATTTCCTGGATACCCTTTTAGGTGGCTTTGAGTCTGCTTCCACTTTCCCCCCGTGGCCCTCCTCCCACAGTGATAGTGGCATCAGTGAAGACCCCACCTCCAGCTCGGATCACTTGGACAGTCCCAACCCGCCTGCCAGCCCCACCCTCGGTGCTTTCTACCTGCCCCATCGCCCTAACCTCCACGCTCACCTCACCCAGTCTGCACCGGATGTCTCCATCGACTTAGGTAACTCACATTCACCTCCCAAAACAGATGGACTAATATAGAGCCAATTTGGTAAATCCAGTTAATTTATTCCAGATCTGAGATCAAATGCTATGTAGGGTATTTCCATTATTTTCAAAGACATTTTGAAGTACATTTAGGGACACTTTTCTATTAAAAAATATGTCTACATATTTTGGTATTTATTCAGAAATAAACTGAAGTATTGGCGGTATGTATACCCTGTAGCCAGTTTGTAGGGTACACCATTCATTACGGTTAAGTGGATGGTTTCTCCAGAGGTACTGAGGTATTCTGTTACTGTGCTATTGAATGCTGTGGTACGATTATTGATGTCAGACATTCTCTTCCTGGTATTTTAGAAATGTCTATCTTCCTGGATGGCTATCACAAACAACAGTTGATAAGGTTTACTGAGAATGATGCAGCAAACAGTCAGACAAAATCCTGTGGACTGAAACAGTTAATGTAAATGTATCTATTGTCACTTTTCCAATTTCATCATACTCAATTGTATCTAGGGAACAATAGCTCCAAGCATTTTAAAGAGTTGAATATCATGGCAAGCTTTCCTCATAGGAATCTTCACCAAACCATCCTTCAGTTCACCCAATCCGCCAAGCCGCATGAGGAAGTTAATAGAGTGCAATGAGAAAGTGCCTGTTGATGATTGCTTCCTGCTCCAGGACAATGTTGGCCTATTTGCATTGCCTCTCCATCCACTCGTTAGCTGGCAGCAGAGTCAAGGTTAAAACCAAAGATTTATAATTACATTTAAAAAAATATCTGGACTATTCCATAACCCAGATCTAGACCATTCCACAGATCTGGACCATTCCTTAACCCAGATCTAGACCATTCCACAGATCTGGACCATTCCATAACTCAGATCTGGACCATTCCAAAAATCTGGACCATTCCACAGATTTGGACCATTCCACAGATCTGTTTTTTTTACCTGGATGAATGCAATACATGTATTACTCAGTAGACAAGAGCTATCTGCTACCTGACTCAAATGCAAATGCAAAATGTAAATAGTAGACAATATAATAGTAGTTTGTTATTGATTTCAGCCAGTCCAACCTGTATGTCCTTCTCTCTGTCTCCTTAGCTGGGTGGGAGTCTGGCCTAGGCCACCATGATAATGGGAATACCCACAACCTCCAGCTGTCCCCTGGGTACCCTCTAACAATTAAGGACCTGCTGCTGTCTGGAATAAGAGAGACGGTAAGTCAGAGTATCAAGGGAGAGAAGACTATGCCATATTGCTTTCATCAACAAACTGAGCTGAACAAACTGGAGCGGAGATGTCTTGGTTCTAGGGGAGAGGCGGACAGACCAATATTGAGAAGTCAAATTAAATCTGGAAAATATAGTTGTACATAAATGCAGTGGGATAGACTGAAGCCTTGCTGTAATCACCATGTGGTCCTTCTCTCCTGTGATTGGCATGTTCTGCAGGGTTCCCAGCATTCCCTGCAAGAGCTGGTTTTAAATGAGGAGGAGAAAAGGCTGTTGGCTAAAGAGGGGGTCCACCTGCCCAGCCAAATTCCCCTTAGCAAGGTAGGCATCCTCTGGCTAATGTCCACCCAGCATGCCATTGGCATTTAGAGTCCCAGCTGGAATTATTGGCCATCTTGGTAAATCAGTATGATCTTGTTTTTTGATTGATCTTGTTTCTTGTTCATCAAGTTGATCTTAGACTGAACATATAATAGATACAGTGGGGAGAACAAGTATTTGATACACTGCCGATTTTGCAGGTTTTCCTACTTACAAAACATGTAGAGGTCTGTCATTTTTTATCATAGGTACACTTCAACTGTGAGAGATTGAATCTAAAACAAAAATCCAGAAAATCACATTGTAGGATTTTTAAGTAATTAATTTGCATTTTATTGCATGACATAAGTATTTGATCACCTACCAAACAGTAAGAATTTCGGCTCTAACAGACCTGTTAGGTTTTCTTCAAGAAGCCCTCCTGTTCTCCACTTATTACCTGTATTAACTGCCAACATGCCAACAACTTTACCAAAAGAAAGTGTCTACTTTGAATCAAGACAAACATCAGCCAACATTGCAAAATGTAACAAACACCAGATGGTGGATTTGGTGTAAAAACAGGGATGATCATTAGGAAGAAGAAAATATCCCCTGCTATTTTGATGTTGTGATGCTGGTCACATCCAAGAGCCCTAGAAAACCGATTAAGACAGAGTACTGTAGGACTCGACCAAGTCATGACCATTATAGGAGATTACTGTGCTGTTATCTTGGCAAGGGTAGGGTATAAAAAGCACTAAATGCAGGGTTGCCAGTAATCATGAGACATGCTTTTACCTCAATAAATCTCTCTTATATATTTATTGTTATATCAAGCAGATGAATAACAATGGTATTTTTATAGCTACTTAAAGAACATTACACTCTCATGTTTCTCTTTTTTATTTTCTTATCCACCATTTTCTTCTTTCTCCATTATCTGATCTTGGTCAGTACGAGGAGAGGGTCCTGAAGAAGATTCGCAGGAAGATTAGAAACAAACAGTCGGCCCAGGAGAGCAGGAAGAAGAAGAGGGATTATGTGGACCGTCTGGAGGGCAGGTAATGCCAAACACCAATCAGAACATCAGCCAAGTTCTGGTCCACAGCCCGGTGGTTCCCACCGTTACCCGGTAACTCCGGATTAAGTGGTGTTACATTCTTCACATCCAGTACACCTTCGGATTTTCATTGCCGTGATTATTGTTGGTGAACCAAAACAATGCATTTAGACTGAACTGCAGTAACAGGTAGTGAGCTTGACAGAATTGTTTAGGGTGAGTTAGGGAGAGTGAGCGGAACAGGAGATTGGAGGCAGAAAACGTAGTTGATGGAGACTAACTGAGTATCCGTCTAACCTGGCAGGATGGAAGCCTGTAGTACACATAACCTGGAGCTCCAGAGGAAGGTCCACCTACTGGAGGAAACAAACACGTACGTCAGGCACTGTAGTGTTACAAGGGAGACTGGTCAAGGCCCCGCCCCTTAACACTTTGGCTTTCCTTTTTCTCTTGCTCTAGTCCTTTTTATTCTTCCTTTCTTGCAATCCCTCAACCCCCCACCCCCTTTCTAACTTGTCTGGTCTTGATATAAATGGATTCTGACTCCACGGATCATTATCATCCTTTGTGGCTTTTCTTCATGTACTGAAGGTTCTTTGTATGTGTGGCAGTTCTCTGCTAGAGCGGCTAGCCAGGCTCCAGACTCTTCTACCAAACGACTCCAACAAAACTGCTCAGAAAGGGACCTGCATCCTGGTAAGTAATATATAATACTGAAAGTGCATGATCACATTAAAAACTGTGTTTTCATGTTGGAAGAAAACAACAACATTTAAAATATATAATGGAAATGCATTTTAGCATTAAATAATGTGTCTTCAATGTTTAACGTGGCAGTCATTTCTAAATTAATGCTGAATATATACCGTTTTGGGATGAAATATGAATACATATACAAATATAGCAAAAGGAATAGGAAATGTTGTTATTGGCAAGGTTAGAAATAATTCATTTAAATGTAAATAATAATTGTGTTCTTCAAACTTTACTTTTGTCAAAGAATCTTCCATTTGCATCAATTACATCCTTTGAGACCTTTGGCATTCTAGTTGTCCATTTGTTGAGATAATCTAAAGAGATTTTACCCCATACTTCCTGAAGCACATCCCAGAAATTGGATTGGCTTGATGGGCACTTCTTACGTACCATACAGTCAAGTTGCTCCCACAACAGCTCAGTAGGGTTAAGATTTGATGACTGTGCTGGCCACTCTATTATAGACAGAACATCAGCTGACTGCTTCTTCTCTAAATAGCTCTTGTAGAGTTTGGAGCTATGCTTTGGGTTGTTGTCCTTCTGTTGGAGGAGGATATTGGCTCCAATCAAGTGTCGTCAAAAGGGTATGACATGGCGTTGCAAAATTGACTGATAGACTTCCTTCTTCAAGGTCCCTTTTACCCAGTACAAATATCCCACTTCAACAACACCAAAGCACTGCCAGACCATCACATTGCCTCCACCATTTTTGACAAATGGCATCAAACACTACTCCCGCATCTTTTCTTTTGATTTGCATCTCACACATTTTCTTCTATGTGATCTGGTCACCTCAAACTTAGATTAGTCTGTCGCTAACACTTTGTAAAAAAAAATCTTCCTTTGTGCAATGTCTGTGTTGTTTTGCCCATCTTAATATTTGCTTTTCATTGGCCAGTCTGAGACAGGGCTTTTTCTTTGCAACTCTGCTTAGAAGGCCGGCATCATGGAGTTGCCTCTACGCTATTGAGACTTTTTTTCTTCTGCGGATACTATATAATAAATATGCCAGTTAATGAAGCTGACAGTTCTATTCTATTTAGAGACAGTTTTTACTGTTCTGTGAGGGGAGTAGTACACAGCGAAGGGGATTTTGGTTTCTTGTCAATTTCATGCATAGACTAGTCTTCTCAGATCAAAGTTTCGGGCCATTTTGAGCCAGTAATCAAACCCAAACTTGCTGATGCTCGAGATACTCAACTAGTATATCTTTTTGTTAAATATGTGATATCATGGTTAAAATAGCATTGTTTTTGGTTCAGTTACTTTACCTTTATCTATAGATGTTGTGTAAAAGAAGATCAAAATGTGGATGAAAAAAACTTTTTTCTCATGACTGCATATGGTTTCTTGCATAGTCTTTCACAGAGTGGTGAACCCTTCCACATCTTGACTTCTAAAAGACTCATCTGGGATGCTCTTTTTATACCCAATTATGTTAATGCTCTTTTGCCAATTAACCTAATTAGTTGTGAGATGTTCCACCAGGTTATTTTTAGCATTCCACAAGTTTTCCAGTCTTTTGTTCCCCCTGTGGCCCCAAGCATATGAACCGTAGTGTACGTGTGTCAGGCATATGTATATAATCTGTGTGTCAGGCATATGTATATAATCTGGCATTATCCGTGCCCCTGACATGCTGAGCAAAAATTTAACGTGTTGGAGCAGAAGTTCATGCTCTCTGCCTCTTATACCTTTTCTCCAGATTTTGCTACTCGCCTTCTCTCTCATCCTCTCGTCCAGTCTGCAGCCTGATCCACACAGCATGGCCAGCCAGGAGGGAGACTTCACTGTGGCCAGGGGTTAGTGCAAGCTCATGGAGCACATAGAGATGTTAGAAACATACCTCCAAGTCCACATTTGCACCACACTTGAGGCACTGCGTGAGATAAAGGTAGTGACATGTTTGTAAATAGGGAAGTTGTCACCCACACGAACACACACACAAAAACGTACACACAGACACAGACCCATCGTCACACACCCCTTATATTATTTGACAGTACAGCTCATCTCTTTCAGGGAGGTCCCGTTCCCTGCTGGCGGTAATGGACACAGAGATACCAGTGGCAAGGGGGTGGGAGGTCCTGTCCACCCTGGAGGGAAAGCGACAACTCAGGCCAGAGTACACTGACTCAGACTCCCAAACCATCCATGACCACATCCTCTGATCACCACTTTTTAAACCCAACCCAGTCAAGGGCTTGGTCAGAACTCTGTCCTGTGTTTGGGTACTGAAATCTATCGTTTTGATAAAACATGTGGCATAGCTTTTTACCAGGTGGGGAGCTTGAGTTGTACTCAGTATCAAAGAATTTAACAGGTGAATGTCAGACCATTGGTCCATGAGCTGAGCTGAAGTGCAGCTGGATCATGAAGCAATACAAGGATACAAAATGCATACTTTAGCCTACAGCAAAATGACTGAAAAGCAACACATTTCATGTTTTGGAATGGCCTATTCAAAGCTTAAACCTAAACCTGATTAAGATGTTGTGGCATCAACTGAAATCAACAGTTTATGCTCAATGTGTTGTTGAAGTTCTCCATAAAAGGGTGGGCCAGAATTCCTCCACAGTAATGCAACTGCTTTACAAATACAGAGAGGGTTAGTTTTTAATCAGTGCAGCTAAACTCATTGTTGATAGTAAGGGGGCAATAACCTTTTACCCATGCAGTGTGTAATGCGTTTTCAATTTTACCTAAATATTTTTCAGCCTTGTTATTTGTTTACTCAGATTCCCTTATCAAAACAAAAGTTTGGGTTGGGCGTCTGATAGCATTTAGTGTGTAAAATGATAAAGGAGGCAAATACTTTTCCATAGCACTGTAAATTGAAATGGCTGTGATTCATAACCCTTATTTATCAGAAATCAAAATATATTAAAAAAATGTAATACAGTGGGGAGAAGTATTTGATACACTGCCGATTTTACAGGTTTTCCTACTTACAAAGCATGTAGAGGTCTGTAATTTTTTATCATAGGTACACTTCAACTGTGAGAGACAGAATCTAAAACAAAAATCCAGAAAATCACATTGTATGATTTTTAAGTAATATTTTCAATTTGCATTTTATTGCGTGACATAAGTATTTGATCACCAACCATCCAGTAAGAATTCCGGCTCTCACAGACCTGTTAGGATTTCTTTAATAAGCCCTCCTGTTCTCCACTCATTACCTGTATTAACTGCACCTGTTTGAACTGTAGAAAATACACCTGTCCACACACTCAATCAAACAGACTCCAACCTCTCCACAATGGCCAGGACCAGAGAGCTGCGTAAGGACATCAGCGATAAAATTGTAGACCTGCACAAGGCTGGGATGGGCTACAGGACAATAGGCAAGCAGCTTGGTGAGAAAGCAACAACTGGTGGCGCAATTAGAAAATGGAAGAAGTTCAAGATGACGGTCAATCACCCTCGGTCTGGGGCTCCATGCCAGATCTCACCTTGTGGGGCATAAATGATCATGAGGAAGGTGAAGGATCAGCCCAGAACTACACGGCAGGACCTGGTCAATGACCTGAAGAGAGCTGGGACCACAGTCTCAAAGAAAACCATTAGTAACACACTACGCCGTCATGGATTCAAATCCTGCAGCGCACGCAAAGTCCCCCTGCTCAAGCCAGCGCATGTCCAGGCCTGTCTGAAGTTTGCCAATGACCATCTGGATGATCCAGAGGAGGAATGGGAGAAGGTCATGTGGTCTGATGAGACAAAAATAGAGCTTTTTGGTCTAAACACTCACCATGTTAGGAAGAAGAAGTATGAATACAACCCCAAGAACACCATCCCAACCGTGCAGCATGGAGGTGGAAACATCATTCTTTGGGGATGCTTTTCTGCAAAGGGGACAGGACGACTGCACCACATTGAGGGGAGGATGGATGGGGCCATGTATCGCGAGATCTTGGCCAACAACCTCCTTCCCTCAGTAAGAGCATTGAAGATGGGTTGTGGCTGGGTCTTCCAGCAAGACAACGACCCGAAACACACAGCCAAGGCAACTAAGGAGTGGCTCCGTAAGAAGCATCTCAAGGTCCTGAAGTGGCCTAGCCAGTCTCCAGACCTGAACCCAATAGAAAATCTTTGGAGGCAGCTGAAAGTCCGTATTGCCCAGCGACAGCCTCGAAACCTGAAGGATCTGGAGAAGGTCTGCATGGAAGAGTGGGCCAAAATCCCTGCTGCAGTGTGTGCAAACCTGAACTACAGGAAACGTATGATCTCTGTAATTGCAAACAAAGGTTTCTGTACCAAATATTAAGTTCTGCTTTTCTGATGTATCAAATACTTATGTCATGCAATAAAATGCAAATTCGTTACTTAAAAATCATACAATGTGATTTTCTGGATTTTTTTTATAGATTCCGTCTCTCACAGTTGAAGTGTACCTATGATAAGAATTACAGACCTCTACATGCTTTGTAAGTAGGAAAACCTGCAAAATCGGCAGTGTATCAAATACTTGTTCTCCCCACTGTATTTCTGGGATGCTAATTTCTGTTAACTACTAACTACAGAACACGTTCAGAACAATATAAGATGGTGGGTGTAGAAATCCTCTTTCCCAGATGGAAACTACCCTAATAAAATCATATGAGCCTCTTTAATATTTATTTAGGGACTTAACAGGCTACAAAGAAATGTCCCCAACAATCAGAATTGGTTGCAGACCAGAGTGCTGGACCATAATATTCGAATTTTTCTAAATTCACTGCAATAACATTTCTTGTTTTCATTAAAAAAAGTATATATTTTTAATGATTCCATTTGACTGTGTCTGTTGAGTAGTTGTTTGTTTTCCCATGTAATTATGCAAGAGATGCTAAGGAATAGGTGGGACTAAAATGTGTTATTGTAATCCGAATAAATTGTAGATTTAGTTTGTAAAATTATGGTATAACTTGTTATACAATTGTTTATAAAGGGTATGCACTTTAAGTTTTCAGGCAGCTATGATTCATGTGTTAGAGTACAGCACTGCAGCATAAAGGTCTATCAAACAAACCCTCAAGAATCATCATTACTAACGACAGAGAAGTTTGAAAGAGATCAAACGACATAGGAATATCAAAATTCCATAGCTACAAAGCAATAAGTCCCATAGGCGGTTTCAGAATGTAATAATGAATCAACCTTTTGTAAGCACCGGAATTGAAAGTCTCCTTATGCTGTTTTTATTTATTTATGTATTTATTTATCTATATCCAGTTTTTATTTTGTCTTCATTTTTTGAAGGCGCGACAGCACAGAACATTCCTGCATGAAACTCGGAAAAAGGCAGACACAGAGTTATGTAAATTCCCTGGTGATCTCTGAGGATGCATGGCGGTTGTTATTTCAGTTTATTGTAATAAAATATTGTTCCATAGGCAAGCAGCACCTTGACCTAGATTAACACATTAAAAATGCATTTTCCTATGTTAAAAATACTTATCAAATAATTTTCCGTTTTAAATGGTTCTTGAATTCTACACATTTTGCCAGAACAAAAGACACGTGAGCCTCATAACATTATCAATGATGGTCTCCTAGAGGTCATCAGGGCACAGCTCTTTGGCACTTCCACACTGACGATAAATAGTAAACTACTAGAGATGAAGTGATCCTAATGGTGGTGATGGTATACTGTAATGTATGTACTGGGGATTGCCTTTAGTTGTCTGATGGGGGACAATGGACCATCCTCTGTACCTACAGAAGATAATTAGATAATTATTCACACCAGTGACCACTGGTCCAATATTGAAGATGCTTATGTGAGTGAGAATAGTGTCTTGCATGACAGAACCGGCATTCAATGATTAGCCAAAAAGTGTGCTATAGGAGCCCTATTCAAATGTTATTCGTTTGACACATTTAATCTCTTAACTGGCCTAACACAGTCAATGATCCAATTTGTATGTGACGCCTGACGTATAAAAATTTAATCCGAATTATATGGCACCATGCTTTGTAATCAGTAGCAGAGAAACCTTACAATCAGAGAACATTTAATTTCTCGCCCCAGAAGGTGTAAATTGCAGTAAGACCCTGAACTGGAATAACATGGACCTATGCAGTCAGGCACGAATACATTTTAGGTTTTACTTTTCTTTTGAGGACCGTAGACAAATATTGCCCAGCGATCTAAGCATCCTCATTGGGTGCACACGTAATCCAGCAGCATGAATTTGAATCTGGACCACTGCACTTTCAGCAGAAACTCCCCACTTTCCTCACAAAAAAAGCATAAAAAACATTCCCGAGTAAATTAGCTCAATAGTCTAGAATAAATGACATTTGTATCCAATTTTTTTTTAAGCATGCGATTTCAAACCCAAGCATTATATGTTTGTCCGTAACGTTATATTAAAGCAGGGTAATACACTTTTAAAAAAAGGACCTCGAGCGGATTCTGCGCTCGCGTACGGCTTTCTACAAAGGTATAAATGGCGCATCCTAGACTTGGTGCTCGCTTCATGCGTCTGGGTACATACGAACACAGACCTAAGAAAAACAAATTCAACAGATAATGTGTATCCATACAAAACAAGTCCTATGTAATTCTGCCAGTGTGAGTCAACTTTTTTACCTCGGAAGTATTTTTTAGCACTTGAATGAGATTTCAAGCCGTTTACTACTTATTTTTTTCTTCTGTCGAGTTTTATGCTTACTGACTGAGAAGGATGCATCAGGGCAACAATAGTTTGCTCCATCTGCATCGAAGTGTTTGTGGACTGGGTCAGGATGATCCTGAGAGAATGTCGCAGATTAACCTGTCAGAGGGATCTCTCCAAAACCTTTCGGTACACTGCTGGCTCCATCTGTTATCCAGAGAGTCTGCTCCGGAGCTGAATGGGGAAAGCGCAAATATGGCGGTGGGTGTGTTGTGTAAATAATAAACTCCAGCAGTACTAATGTTAGAGATAAGATACAACTTTTTTTTATGTAATTCATCCTATTCCTAAATCGAAATAGATCGCAGTCTATTGCTCTGAACACGGAGAGAATTTCTGGTTGTTGATGATTTGTTCAAGGCCAGAATTAAAACATGTTACCATATTGCTAGATATCTTTATTCTGCAATTATCACAATAAAAGGTTTTATTCTAGGTTTAAATGAAATGTATTTCGTTTTGTTGGAAATGTACGTTTTCTTCTGGTAACCCACTTTTTCACACAGTTTATGGATTGACTAATGTCAATATATACTTTCAGGCAAAAGCCTTTTTCAACAATGCCACTTTCAGTTTGTTTTGTCTTTAGACACAACTGTAATGGTTTCAATTCATGCTATTGCATATTTAATACATTTGATCAAAATGATTATTGGTACAGCATATAGGCTACAGTGGCTTTCGAAATTCGACATTCAGACTCCTTCACTTTCTCCACATTCTGTTGTCATAGACAGAATTTTGCAATCTACACACAAAACCCCCAAAGTGAAAAGGCGTTTTTAGACATTTGTGCTTATTTGTTTAAAATATAAAATTGAAATATCTTGTGCATACAGTTCCAGTCAAAAGCTTAGACACACGTATCCATTCACTTGAAGCGATGTGTCCAAACATTTGACTGGCAAGTATTCAGACCCTTTGCAATGACACTCCAAATTGAGCTTGACAGCATCCTGTGTCCTTTGATCATCCTTGATGTCTTTTGAACCTGACTGGAGTCCACCTGATGCCTTGTTCCAGGTGCGAGTGGTCATTGCCCTGGTCTACCTGGTGGTGTGTGCCCTGGGGCTAGTTGGGAACCTCCTGGCCCTTTTCCTTCTCCATTCCCTGCACCGGACACACCGCTCCTCTGTAGACTTGTTCGTGATGAACCTGGCCGTGACGGACCTGCAGTTCGTCCTTACCCTGCCCTTCTGGGCTGTGGACACAGCCCTGGACTTCCGCTGGCCCTTTGGTAGAGTCATGTGTAAGATTGTCAGCTCCGTGACCACCGTTAACATGTACGCCAGTGTCTTCTTCCTCACAGCAATGAGCGTGGTACGCTACTGCTCCCTCGCCTTCTCGCTGAGTATGAGCAGCCCCAGAATGGCTGCCGCTCGTGCCAAGTGGGCCAGTCTGGCCATCTGGGCGGTGTCGCTAGTGGTAACAACGCCCCACGCGATCTACTCCACCACAGCTCAGGTTTGTTTCCCTTTCAAATTGAATTGCATCCAGACAAAAGGCACGAATTGACTTGAACAGTCACGACTCAATATCTCCCCCCCCCCCCCCAAAAAGCCACGACTCAACCCCGTTGTGGCTCGTCTGTTCGTGTTCCTAGGTGTCTGCAGACGATGAGCTGTGTCTGGTCCGGTTCCCCGGCTCCAACACGGGCCGCTGGGACCCACAGGTTCTACTGGGCCTCTATCAGACCCAGAAGGTGCTGCTGGGGTTCGTAGTGCCCCTAGTAGTGATCAGCGTGTGCTACCTCCTCCTGCTGCGCTTTGTCTTGAGCCGCCGCAGCTTCAGGGTGGCAGGCAGCGCGGGGGTCGCGGAGAGGTCAGAGGTGGAGAGGTACCGCCGGCGACGGCGCTCTAAGGTCACCCGCTCTGTGACCATTGTGGTGCTCTCCTTCTTCCTGTGCTGGCTGCCCAACCAGGCTCTGACACTCTGGGGCGTGCTGATCAAATTTGACCTGGTGCCCTTTAGCAAGGCATTTTACAACGCCCAGGCCTACGCCTTCCCTCTGTCTGTGTGCCTGGCTCACGCCAACAGCTGCCTCAACCCCGTGCTTTACTGCCTGATCCGGCGAGAGTACCGGGCCGGGCTCAAAGAGCTGCTCCTCCGAGTCTCGCGGTCCCTCAGGAACGTGGTCACCCTGGCCCTGAGGGAGAATAAAGTGGAGGGGGGCGTGGTTATACCCAGAGAGGTCAGCTTGTGATTGGTTGCAGGGCAGTAAGGATGTTAAGGATGCAATTCATTCACAATACACTTCTCCCGATGTTGAGGCTATTGTACAAGAACACCGTTGTTAAAACTTGCCTGCATTGGGTAAATTATTAATTTTGTATTCTTTGTACATGGGAAAAATTCTGTCACTTTATGAAATGAGCGTGAGGAATAGCCAACAAGCCTCTTTCAGCACATTCAGATCAAATCTATCAAAATGTTGGTCGTGTAGATATATTAGTTAAACTACACAATAAACTGTACAGCAAAGTATTTACCTTGTATAGTATGTTCAGGCTTGTAAAAAAAGAACCATGTACCTCTTGATGTTGGTGCATCAGTTGACATGTATCTGTATTGCTGTACGTTAAGTGATTTGGAATTTATGTAAAGGACTAAATAATAATAAAAGGATCCAAACAATTTTTTAATACCTAAAGGATCTTTCTGTAGACACATTAAACTCTTTCAATCAAAACATTTCACTGTTCACTTGCATTTCTTGGAGTAGAGATTCCCAACTACTCTAATGCCACTGTCTGAAACCTTAACTCCACACACCAAGGAGATCTCCCAGGACACACTCCGTTGCCTCATCAGGAACATGCCCAGACGCTGTTGGGAGTTTATACAGGCACATGAGGAACATACACAGTACTGTCACATTATGAGTTACCGTGATGAAATTCACACAAGTTGTTACAGCCTGTGATTTCAATTGTTTACTAAGATTTTCAGTGTGAGTTTGAATCCAGCCCTCAGTCGATGGGTGATTTTGGCTTCTATCGACCGCTGTTACGCCAATTTATTTTAATATCTAAACGATATCTGCAGGCTACTATGACATTCACACGCAAGTGGAAACTTAATCTCATTAATAGAATAGTTTTCAGCATTCGAAAGCCATTTGCAGTGAAAATGCAAAATCTTTTATGTAGCAAGTTTATATGTCTAAGTAATCTATTCATGCATTTTAAATGTTTTTAATAAATAAACAAATTGTTTAAACAACTAATGAAGCTCAGAGCTTTCTATTCAGCACTAGCACCGGTGATTAACATTTAAAGACCCTGGACAGCTTCTGTCAGACTTCGGCAGTTTTTGTCTAAAGAGCTGGATGCAAAACCCAAACAAAATCAGTACACATGCATCAAGGGCTATCACTAGACCACTTCAGGCCACCATATTATATGTTCTGATTAAAAATGTTTTCTCTATATCAGAGGACTCTTGTATCATGATGATGTGCAATCAAGCAAAAAAACAACCAGCGTTAATTAACAAATCTCATCCTCCGCCTTACTTGTCAGTATGACGAGTTGCACAGACGCTAGCAGAGATGGATCTGTATTGAACTATTTTGTAACGTTGGCACCGGTTACTGATGTTTACTATGACTCATACATAACAACACGCACTGGAAAGACAGCAGTAGAGGAAAAGCCACACATTCACAGCTGTTTTCTGCATGATAAATCTCCATTTGAAAGCATGAAAGAGACCATCTGATGGGTAGTGTTTTGTGTAATAATTACATGTCAGTGCATTTACCCACACCTCAGTCAGATGCCACTGTCTGCCTGCCTTTTCTCTGAGTTGATTTCTGTTTGAAAACCCCAACATTGTTCCGTCAAAATCCAACTTGAATATGTAAAAACAGCTTCGGTATGCTACTCCACGGTTGTGGCCTGAAACATTGACAGCTTTGTGAAGTAGACATGACAAATGTCCCAAATCTATAATGCCGAAAACGTGTCACAGAGACTCCATATAAATCCTATGTTATATACATCACACTGCCACAAGCCCTATTTCCCGGACCAATATAGTAGCATCTGTAGCACATGATTTAAATAGTCATAATAATTGATATAAACATGACAGCTGTTATGTTCTGGGCAAAATATAATCTCCACAGTAACAAGGATACCATGTTGTTTTCCCTGGGAGTCCTATAATTGACTAAATGAATAACAGATATGTAATAAATAATTGAGTCATAACTTTAGCCCAGTAATCAAACATTTTACTCCAAACGTTTAACAGTTATGTCTGTCAATTTAGGGGGCGTAAGATCTTGATGTATTTACTGTCCATTTGTAGTCAAATTAGCCTTGGAAAATTAACAGTGCACATATGCTGAGAAGAACACAAGAGAAGGCTTGTACAAGAAGGCTTGTACTGTAATTGTACTGTTCAATGACAATAAAGTTGAATCTAATCTAAACTATCAAAGGGACATTGATTTTGTGGAAGAAACCTCCTGGAAGCTGGCAGAAGATTGACCAAATAATGCTGGGGTGAGAATATGCCAGCAAATACAATGCCCATCCAACATTTGTCATTACAACCTACAGAATCTTATTTTCTAGCTTCCAACAGTTCAGAAAGAGAACAATGGTGTTTGGAGGAGGACTGAGAGGTTATTTTAAATACTATTTGAACATTTCTAAAAGGCTGGTTATCACAAGTTAAAATTAAAATGTGTTATCCTATAGAATTCTGGCAATGAAACCCTTAATTTGAAACCCTTAATATCAGGTGTGCTTTTGAATAGCTTTTTAACTTCTCTGCATACAGTTTCTGATGCAGTTGCATTCAAGAATTTGTGCAAATGCTAACTTATATGGATAACTTACAGAATATGATCCATATGACAGAATATACCTTTGTCATGATCAAATCTTGCAGTTCTATGCTCTTCAACTAGATTCTCCTGACTTTTCTCCCACATAATCAACAAACATTTTTTAAATCTCATTTTGCTTCGTATCCCTCTTCACTATAGAAAGTGTGCAATCCACTCTCCAAATATGCAAAGAGAGATAAAAAGAAATGAGTCAGACAGACATTCAGAGGGAGATTCCATAAGGAGAATAATTGGGAGTGAGATGTGACGTGTCCTTCATAATGGATTATTTTAAGAGAAATGTAAATTGCACTCTAACAGCTTTGTTCCAATGACAGATTATGTGGAACCAGGCTTCTGTTCTTACATAAAGTACACATGTCAACCTCCTCTGCGAATTGCAGAGGTCTTGAAAAAGAAATGTCAACACTGCAAATATTGATTCTTTGCATAAACTGAATGTAATTGTCAATAAAAGTCTTGCCACTTATGAAATGCTTGTAATTATACTTCAGTATACCATAGTGACATCTGACAAAAGGATCTAAAAACACTGAAGCAGCAAACTTTGTGAAAACCAGTACGTTGCATTCTCAAAACTTTTGTCCACGGCTATAAACTTGTCAAGTTGATCAGCCTTTTTTGTTGGGACAAGAAAGGTAGCTAAAACTTTCTAGTAGACACTTCAGAGAAGACTATAATGTCATTGCAACACTAATTTAAAATATAATGTTATCGACCAAAAATAGTAAGGCAGATGATAATTGGGAACAAGGTTGTAGTTTTAACTTTTTAATGGAAATGGTCATTAATGATGAGCTTGTTAACATTTTATGTGCTAATGATCACAAAAGATTGACAAATTCATAAAATAGATTTTAGGTACAAGAAAAAAGTTAGAAACAACTACTGACCAGAAGTCAAACTTCCTTTTGTGGTGTTCAGATGTTATATTTGTTTAGATTTTTACTTAGCCTGCTTTTAACACACAATTACTGAAATTAAATTTATTTGGTGGCAGAATTACTGGCAAAGCCTTTTTCGAAAAAGACCTATTAAGAAAATCTGGGAAGTGTGAGGAAGGGTGGAACAGCCCTGTAGCAAGCAACCCTGTCCTGGAAAGAAACATGATTTGATAGGCACTTTCAATCAGGCAACATCGAAAAGTGTATACAAATGGGCTATACATGTTATGTTAAACTCCCTTAGTTAAGGTCCCAACGTCCCATCTGCATAGCTTGTTACCAAATATTGGTTGTTAAAAACCAACAAAAGCATACAACAAACACAAGAAATAGTATTAGAAGTATTAGCCTCCAAGAAAGCCAGGAGAAAGGCTCTCATATAGAGAAAGAAACTCAATATTGTTCATATAATTGATTGTTATGACTTGTAATTGTGACAAATACCTGATTCATATTGTGGTTGGATGTAAGGCTGTGCCAGATTAGCATTGATGCACCGGTTTTGGGGGACCTGATTCTAGATGTAGCCATTTTATGTAATGGTAGAGGTGTACTAACATGTTCTGCATGATGAAGTTACATTTCTGTTTATTTTAATTGCATTAAATGGTTTCAAAGTATGTATTCGTTTGTGATTTGTTAAATTGGGTTAACTTCATCAATACACATTGTTAGGATTCAGCTTAAATATCAATTAGAGTGGGGAAACTTTCACATGACTGTCGATCAGGGGTATTCAAATTCAGAACTCAGTCAGCTACTATTATTTTAACCTTAAACCTAAATTAAACCCCAAGTCATCTAGTGTCTTGAGACGAGGACAATCAAATGTTCTACTAAAACAAATCGAACATCAAACCAGTACACATTTAGATGCAGTATTTATTACAAAACATCTGGTAAAAAAAGAGAAAAACAAGAGAAAAGAAACAAGCTCCAGTCCATAATTATTTTTCAATATAAAAGTTCAAAGACAAAGTAAACGAGGACAGGTGGCTTGACAGTCTGGCAGCAAGTATGCAAAACAACAAGCTGTCAAAATAAAAGGAAAATGATCCAAGACAGAATTATTTCCTGGCAATAAGAGTAAGGAGTCGTGAGATAAAACCATTCTAGAACGTCTGTATAAAACAACACCATCAGAAATCCCATTGTTCTGACTGCATTTCATTAAATAAAAGGTCATTTCTCAAGGAAAAAAACAATGAAGAGATTAACAAAAGCTAGACTTGATTACATATGCTAGTGCTATAGCAAAACCCTGCTCTTCAGTGAACCCAATCAGCCTCTCTGAAAGACCCAAGCACTGCTCTGCTGGGGTGTTCTGTGTGCGCTCGACCTATGATGCACCAAGCGGTCCATTTCTGTTTGATACGCAACGTCATACTTTCATAATGAATGACACTTTCATCCAAAGCAACTGGTGTTGAGGGGCCTTGCTCAGGCTCTTCTAGGTTTCATATTACAATTATGTCCACGGTTCGTCTTTCCCTTCCCTATATCGACATTTCTGAGCAATGTCCACAAGGGCTTCAGCAATCCAGGTTTTATTTCCTTTCTGCTACTGATCCAAGAATCCATGTTCTGTCAGTGGGATTCTGGACAGTCCCACCTACACAGACCCCTTTACATTGGTCCCAGGCAACCTCACGTCTGGCTCAGTGTTCGGCAGCACAGAGTGCTTGAGGACACTACTAGGACACAACTAGGACACTACCAGGACACTACTGGTTGTGTCTTAGTGCTGTGGGGCTCCAAGTTGCTGTTTGAACCGGCTATGGGACTGAGGTTAGACGCTCCGTTCTCAGGGTTCTCAACCTGGTAGGGCCCCTCATTGTGGGGTCTTTCACCCCTGAGGGGATCCCGGTTTTGGGTTTGGACAGAGTCAGTACAGACCTGGAGTTCTTTAGCCTGCTCATCTGTTGGTGCTTCTACCCGCTCCTTCTTCACTCCAATGGCCTCTTCATCCTGCTCTTTTTTAGGTTCTGCCGGTCTTCGTCTTCCCTCCAGTTTACTTTCCTTTTTCACCTCCTTCTTTACGGTGATGGCAAGAGGTGGTTTCTGGTCAGGTGTGGAGCTCTCGCAGACAGTGGGCCCCTCCCACTTAGGAATGTCCAATCCGAGCAGTCCCATCAGCTGGCTCATTACCTCGTCAACGTAACCATTGATACGCAGGTGTGCATGCTTGTCCTGCCAGAAAAAAACAGATATAAGAGCGCAACCTTAACCGGAAACCTCCACTTGGTTCATACCACACGTGCTTGCACAGCTGTAATAACTGGTATACGAGCAATATGGCTGAGGCCCTGATGACTGATTGGATGACACCAGCAACTAAACTTGTCTGACTTAAGGGTGAAATCATACAGATAGCAATAGAAATGAAAATTATACTTCCTGTACTGAAGCTCAACATGTCAACTTTTTTTACATGTAATTCTTACTTACACCTTTGTATTCCTCACAGAACACAGGCCATCAATGAATTGCCTCCAAATGGTCTAAAATTCCTGCAGCAGAGTTAGCTGTGAAAAGGTCTGTCCATCGGACTGACCACACTGGCTAAATGATTCACTCTGCGGTGCTCGACTTCTACCACGTAACTGGAATTACAATTTAATCGTGACAATAGGAACCCTTTGAAAATAACAGGCTACACACCTGAACTGTGTAAATTATAAATATATAATAAATAAAATGTGTGTGTGTGTGTTATGCAGTGGTATGCAACACTCACATGTTTGGTGGGCTGCAGATTAATGATGATGACCTTTCCCCCCTTGCGTTTAGTGATGAGGGGCAGGTCTCCGCTGGGCTTTATCTGCAAAGAGGTCCCCAGGGTCAGTGCCAGGTCAGCCCGCCTAGACGGAGAAACAATGCAAACCGCATTACCCGGAGAAACAATGCATTCCGCATTACCCGGAGAAACAATGCCTTCCGCATTACCCGGAGAAACAATGCATTCCGCATTACGCGGAGAAACAATGCAATCCGCATTACCCGGAGAAACAATGCAATACGCATTACCCGGAGAAACAATGCATTCCGCATTACCCGGAGAAACAATGCAATCCGCATTACCCGGAGAAACAATGCCTTCCGCATTACCCGGAGAAACAATGCATTCCGCATTACCCGGAGAAACAATGCCTTCCGCATTACCCGGAGAAACAATGCATTCCGCATTACCCGGAGAAACAATGCAAACCGCATTACCCGGAGAAACAATGCCTTCCGCATTACGCGGAGAAACAATGCCTTCCGCATTACCCGGAGAAACAATGCCTTCCGCATTACGCGGAGAAACAATGCCTTCCGCATTACGCGGAGAAACAATGCCTTCCACATTACGCGGAGAACCAATGCAAACCGCATTACCCGGAGAAACAATGCATTCCGCATTACGCGGAGAAACAATGCCTTCCTCATTACCCGGAGAAACAATGCAAACCGCATTACCCGGAGAAACAATGCAAACCGCATTACCCGGAGAAACAATGCATTCCGCATTACCCGGAGAAACAATGCATTCCGCATTACCCGGAGAAACAATGCAAACCGCATTACCTGGAGAAACAATGCAAACCGCATTACCTGGAGAAACAATCCAAACCGCATTACCCGGAGAAACAATGCAAACCGCATTATCATTATAACTGCCGACACAATGTCCACCTCCTGCTCTATGTGCTGTCTCAGGCAGAAACGCATTGCTACTCTCCATACTTTAAAGTAATTAATCACAGTACAGTCATAGTAAGCATGTTTTAATTAGACATTGTATTTTGCTACCATTTTAAAAATCACCCAGCATGTTGTCTGCTATAAAAAACTGTAGAACAAGATGGCAATATTTTATTAACCTCTTTAAGGATTAATTGTAACAGCCGGTCAAGCCCTTCATCCCACTAACCCAACCACTACCAGCCTAAGTCTTCGTAGTTATAGATTTAGGATTTACTCTACATAGATGGAATTGTATTGTCAGCATGGGATTGAACCCTCCACCCCGGCCTTCATGGATAATATAAACATGTTTTTACATTTCAACTTAAAGAAACATTTCTAAAAATGTGGTTTTGACTGGATATGTTGGTGTTTTGTGTTTACACTAATGCCAAAAAATACAGTAAACTGATTAATGAATTAGGATGTGGAGTAAGGGAAGGGGTCTGAATACTTTCCTGAGCCGCTGATTCCCTTGTTTCCAGCCTGAAAAACCTGTCTTGGCCTATATGACAATTTTAGCTGAAACTTCATTCAAATGAATACATAAAATAAAGCATATCTTGTCTCATTATTGTCTCTTTCTCTGGTTTAAAAAGCCTTCAGTTGACCCAGAAATGGAGAGGCGGTTTGCATATCAAATGTTGCAACCAGAATACACATGAAATATGTACCAAACAGGCTAACTAACATCTGATCTACAGGGACAACACTCGACTCTGATGTTGTCCTCATTCTCCCTCTGTGAAAACACTCTCCTCCTCTCCCTCTGAGAAAACACTCTCCTCCTCTCCCTCTGTGAAAACCCTCTCCTCTTCACCCTCTGTGAAAACCCTCTCCTCCTCTCCCTCTGTGAAAACCCTCTCCTCCTCTCCCTCTGTGAAAACCCTCTCCTCTTCACCCTCTG
>JACXGK010005766.1:0-31589 GCA_016801125.1 Novumbra hubbsi
CCCCCCCCCCCCCCCAACCAGAATATTAGCCTAGCCATATGTGTATGAATAGACACACACGCACAGCCACATAAGCAGTATACCCAGAACCCATCTTTATTTCCTTTAGAGTCCGAATTGTCCTCACATCTGCAACCCATTTTACATAATCTGTGTGTCTCAGTCTTTTAAATTGAGCTTTCAGCTGTCTACCTTTCCACTAGTGCCTTAACGGTGAGACATGTTGGAAAAAGCTTCCGTCCTCCCATCGAGGTTTGTAGGGTTTGGTGAGCGATTGGGCGAGCCAACATGTTGAGCAGCAATAGAGCGCTGTATTCCCCCCCGTAGCCTCTCTTCATGGGTGGGGGGGGTTGCTAATTAAAGTCTAGCTAGCGGAGCCCCTGGTCGCATGCTAAAAGCGCTCTAGCGATGTGCGGGAAATGTGTACCGTACTGATACCCCAGTACTACCACGGAGACAACGTGCTACAGCTCTGGTTTCGCCCCGTTCTGTCTTGTCCCTCTGCAGCAGACATGTGGAAGATCACAGTAAAGCATTACTGTTGAACTCCCATTCTGAGGAGAAACAATATTGTATCGTCACCTATATTGATTATGTCATATGGTCCAATGTTCCCTATTTCAGTCTCCAGGGTTGGCAGTTAGAGACACTAGATGATGAGTATTACGACCTCACAAGAATCACATGGAAATCTCAAGGTTTTGGCCCATTGCTAAGTATTATGGACATTGTTTTGGTCATCTTCACTTTAAAAAACAAAAGGCTGTGTTTACACCAAACGTGGTTTGCATTTGGCAACCCTCGAACGAACATTTTTAACCTTCAAATCTCTAGTTCTGTCCGTAGTCAGGGCTTTCTATCCTGGCCATGATGGTGATTGTTTGTTGCTTTTCAGGACATGGTGTTTTTCTGAGTTATGTGCATGTGTGTGTGTATGTCCTTGTGCCTCACCTTGGTAAAATGTCAGAGGGAAGGTCCTATTAGTCAACGCTGTCCGCCTAATTCCTTCGTAGGAAGGAAGCCATTCCTCCTCTTTAAGGACACAGCAAGGCCGGAAATCATGCATCCTGCAGCAGGAAATACACACAGGTGTTTTTCCTTAACAATGTTTACAGAGGACTGGATAACAGTGTTCCAGGGAAAAGGAATTGTATTACTAATAATCTCTAGAATCTGAAGTCTGCAGTTTGTATTGTATTTAAAGCCATTCAGAATGAAATGACATGGGAAGAGGGAGGAACAGACACGATGAGACAGAGAGACTGTCGGAGAGCGAGAGAGACTAACGGAGATAGTTAGATGGAAGTTTGAGTTTTAAAAACTCTTTATTGGGTCTAGATGCCACAACACCAAGAAATACTCAAACAGCAGCCAGTACAAGCACAGTTGCAAGCTCAACACCAAATCATCCTCCACATTTACTGAACACAACAATCCATGAATACCCCTGACACCCATGAACAGAGAGGGAGAGAAAGAGAGAGAGAGACACTGACAGAGAGTGATCGTGAGACCTCTGGACAGAGAAAGTGCGACCTCTGGAGAGAGACAGATGGAGAGAGACAACAGAAGCAACAAAATGAGCTCCTGAATCACTTCCTAGCTAATCTGCTCTTTTTAAACCGGGATGGACAACCCACACAAGGCTGGCGTGATGGCAGCGGGGCTGCCCCGTAGAAGAACCCCCTCCAGTGGGGAGTGACCTTCACAGCACCGGGCAGATCCAGCTCAAACCTACTGCACGGCTCCTTCACAGACAGGAAGGGCTGGTTCACCCAGCTGGAAGTAGAGCAGGTCGCCACACAGCAGGCAAACATGGACTGACAGACAGAAAAAGGCAAGTATTACTTACCAGCGGCGAGAGAAGGCTACAGGTGAGAGCTGGCTATCCCGCAGACAGAGGAGGCGAAAGGGCTACAGCAGGAGCGAGGGGACTACAGGGCACAGCTGATATCACTCACAGAGGAGGTGCAGGGCATAAATAAAGACAGAGAGGGATACAGGAGAGAGCTTGCTGCTCTGACAGAAGAAGTTCAGGACGGGAAGAGAACTGCACAGTGCATGAGAGAGCAGCTCCACTCCCACTATGACCACTGCCCCGCTGACACCCCCCAGGCTGAACACACAACCAGCCAGCTCCCCTACCAGCAGCCCTGGAGCAGGGCAGGCTCCTACCAGACTTGGACTGTCTTTACGTCAACACACCACCCAGCCCACCAGCCCACCATCCCACCCCGGACTTGGACTGTCTTTACGTCAACACACCACCCATCCCACCAGCCCATTGGCTTTCTTAATAACCGAACAAGAGCTAGGTGAAAAATACATGGCCTGACACCCAGAAAATCCTGTGATCCTGCTATGCTCTTATAGATAAACACGTGAAACAAGACCGAAATCTCTTGCTTTTACGATTATTAAAAAGTGTATAAGCGATGTAACGCTTTACCTATTAGGAGAAAAACTCACCTGCTCACTTTTTGAAGCCAAATATGCCATAACATTAGGGACAGCCAGTGGAAGACCCCTTTTAAATGTTTTTATTATTGAATAAGTTATTAGATATGTTTTTATATTTATACAGACAATGTATACATGTGTGTATTATATAATACTCTGCTTGTGTACCTGGATATCAGCAATATGTTTACCATGTCTATAGGTTAATAACAAAAATTTGTTTAAAACACATTGGCCTTTGGTTGACTAAAGTGGCTCACTGTTTTTGTCATTTTGACAGTAACTAAGGTTAGGGTTATGTGTGTGTGTGTGTGTGTAACTGTGTGTGCAGCAACAGCAGTCTTGCTCATTTGGTAGATCCCCAGTCTCCCATTTGTGTGTATTTGTCTAAATGTGTTTGCCCCAGCGTGTGTGTGTGTGTGTGTGCGTGTGCTTAATGGTTGAGTGTAGTTTGTATTTCTCTAGGGTCCTGAATGGAGCTGCAGTCAGCATCTCCTCTGCTCTAAAATGCTGATTACAATGACAAGCAATTTAGTCCCCACCTTAGAGACCTCCTGGGCCTCCTCACTACCCACTGTCTCAACGGACACACCAACACACCCTTAAATAGCCCAAAGTTAATAAATTTTTCCGAAAGTCATAACAATACATCTCTGTGCCTTCTCACAAAGGTGGTATTTATACCTAGATGATTAGCCAGGGTCCCCAGAATGCAACATACCATTTTGAAATAACTGTTATTCCAGGCCTCCATTTTTCTTGGGGTCCCTCCATCTGACAGTCTGACTCTTAATACCCTGTGACATAACCCCAACATCCTGTGGGATAAGCCTCACCATCGTCCGCTGGGCTTATTGTAGTGAAACATGTTGAATTGTTTTCCAGCAGTACAGATGTTTTCTGACAGGACACGGTTGGTTCTTGTCTCCCATACGCTCTCCAGGGTGAGAGAACACAGGTCAAGGATCCCAAAGGAGGATATTACAGTGGACTATTGAGACGGAGCACAGGGAACTATATTTGTCTTTGTAACCCTATAACGGGGGGATTTCACTATTGACTATTGAGACGGAGCCCAGGGGCCTTGATGACCGTGTTACTCTTTGACCCAGGGAACTATATTTGTCTGTGTAACTCCACGAGGGGAGGATATCACACTATACTATAGAGCAGGGGTGGGCAAACTACGGCCCGGGGGCCAAATGCGGCCCGCAAGGCTGGCCCATCCGGCCCACAGAATGTAATAAAATTATTTTGGGGGGAATTAAAAAACCAACTCACCAGCCCATTCTTATACATCTGAGTCAGAATTTTAACTATTTACACCTTATATGGGATCTACTGTACATATGTAATGTATGTTTTAACTTTTGCCCTTTTCTGGCCTCCAAATCAATTATGATTAAAAAGTACAAAAACAAATGTGGCCCCCCATTTCATTTCAAAATCCTGATGTGGCCCCCGAGCCAAAATATTTGCCCACCCCTGCTATAGAGACATTGACTAGGGACTATATTTATCTTTCTGAAGCTATGGGGGAAGGGTAGTATTGGATGTAACCCAAGCTCAGAAACACCCTCTAGGATTAGAGCCCATCAACCCTTAAAAGTTTCAAAGCACATACTTTAGTCCAGATGAATAGTTCTGCTCACTAATTGTTAGTGGCCTTGAAGGCCATGTTTAGATCAGATGTCCATGTGTTTGGCCTGAATTGGAACAGCCCAATTCTAACCTTGGGCAGTGCTTACTTTAACAACAACTCCAATTACTGTTAAGACAACTCCTCCTTTCTAAACTGTGTTGAGGCAGCTCCTCCTTTCTGAAGTCCGTTGAGACAACTCTTCCTTTCCAGACTCTGTTGAGACTACTTTTTCTAACCAAAATTCTGTTTAGGCAACTCTTTCTTTCCAATCTTTGTTGAGACAACTTTCCCAGTCTTAAACTCTGATGAGGCATCTCTTCCTGTCCTAAACTCTGTTAAGACATATGTTCCTGTCACTAAACCCTGTTGAGGCATCAGTTCCTGTCACTAAACTCTGTTGAGGCAACTTTTACTGTCCTAAACTGTGTTGAGGCATCTCTCTGTTGAGACATACATATTGCTGTCTCTCCTCATTGGCCGTCCATTTAGCATGTTGACAACCTTTTCCATGCATTGCCTGTGTCTCTTTGCCTTATGTCTCTGGGTCAGGCTAAAATCTGTGAGGCCTGGTCTTGCCTGGTGGGTCCGGGGTGGAGTCTGTGCGTTCATGTAGCGCTGATGTATTTCCAGCCGTTTAACTGATCCGTGTGTCTGACTGTGTGTGTGGGTCTGGTTGTCTGGGCCAGACGCCTATCCCCCTTGATGGGTCTAGTTGGTCTAACACCGGTCCACAACGTGGCCCGCCATGCTACCATTGGCCTCCATCTATCAGCCCTTTCACTGGTCTCCAAAAAGAGGTTCTCTCAGCTCTCCTCCTCCTTCCTCGCCTCCATTTCACCCTTCTCCGCTGAGGGGAACGGAGAAGTGTGCTTCACCCACAGGGGGACTTTCTGCCTGCTTCCCAAATGCGCCCAGTGCACTTCATAGAGCCCTTCTTCAGGGCCCGCAGCGTTTACCCTTGGGGCTCTGGTCAGAGTAAATTACATAGGGAATAGGGGGCAGTCTGGGCCTCTTCCTAGAGATCTCAGCGTTGACAGTTAACGCCTGTGGATATTTTTCTCGTCCCACTGAAAGGTGGGGTGGACGGTGGGCGGCAGGGCCTGCACTGGGAATTCAGGACACCTTTCTTTTCGAGTGTTTCAGACCTTCGGTGTGTCCTAAACTGCAGCCTAGTCCCTACATGGTACACTACTCTTCACCTGAACCTGTAGCGGGTTCCTGTCCAAATTCTGGCATTTGGGCCGCCAGCTCTGGCAATTAGGTGGCGAGACTGTGCCAACGGAGTGGGTTTCCCTGCTGAGGTGGGAGGTCGGCTTCGGGGCTGCCGGTGCTCCGACGGTCCATGGTGGACTCTGTGGGATCTGGAAGCGGTTCTCCAGGAAGGCCTGAACGCCTTACCAGACACAGGCAGATATGAAACCACCGGACCGGTGTGAGCGATGGCTAACATAGTTCCCCTGTAAACTAGCTACAAGCTGAAATGCCTTAATATGTCTCAGCTTTATTACGTTGCAGGAACATTACAGCTGCAGAAACAATGTCTCTGGTTTTCTAGAGCTTTCCCACTTCTTCTCCCAGGGGAGTAACTACAAAAAGTCCCTATTTTAAACGCGTGCATCTGAAATTCTCTCTTCGTTGTAAATTATTTAGATTTAATTGTCTTTTAATATAGCGCTGTGAGATGTGACACTGGTTGTTAATAGTGGTGTGTTTGTTCTTGGGGATTGTGATGGGGAGAATGAACAGAGTCTGGTTAGTTAATATGAACCTGTGGTAACCTGGAAGGCTATATCAGTTTTCTAGAAGGACTATGAGGAAATATGCCTTTGTAATGTATGATGGACTTCAACTAGAACATAAAACAATCACTGTGGCCAGACTATTTGAATAATCAAAGGTTTTTGAAGGAAATTGAAGTAATGGCACCAAGTTGACAAACTGATCAGAGGTCTCTGTTAAAGAACTAAGCTGTGTGTGTTTCTCTGGATCTTTACAGCTGCTAAAACTTAATCAATGGCTGTAATTCTCTCTGTTGAACAACACCAGTTTAGCTTTGTGACTTTAATTGACACCAGACAGTCCTAATCAATCTCCTGCTGCGTGTGTCTCTGTGTGTGTGCCCTTTGATGTCCTTGATTCAGACTGTAATAACCAGCACGCATTTCCCCCTTCATTCCCCATCTCTCTCTTCCCATCTCTTTACATCTCTCCCTATCTCTCTCTCGTTCATCTCTCCATCTCTCTCTTAATTTCTCCCTGTCCCTCTCCATATCTCCTCTATCTCTCTCTTCATTTCTCCCCGTCCCTCTCCATATCTCTTCTATCTCTCTCCATCTCTCTCTTCATTTCTCCCCGTCCCTCTCCATATCTCCTCTATCTCTCTTCATCTCTCCTCTCTTTCTGCCCTTTTTTCTTACTCTCCCATGTCTTTCTCCACTTTTGTGAAAATCTGAACAAAGCCTACTTACTTATTCGTCAGTCTTCTGGCGGTTGGTGAATGTTAGCAGAACAGTGGTAGCCATTTAATTAAATACTTCTCTAATTCCCTTTCCAAGGAAGCCATTTGAGTGGGAACTTGGATGTCCCTCTACTTCAGGGGACGGAACAAGACACTGTTTGACATCACTTTGGTGTCTTACAGCTCATTCTCATACTCATACTGTTTATGGTGCCTAAGCATACAGGAGCTTGTATATATGATTGGTTTCTCTCCTTCCACCTTCTAAATCAGTAGTGATGTGTGTCTTTGGAAGTAGCAGCAGTGCAGCATAGCCAACTGTGCTGTACTATTGGTGTGAACCTCTGTCACTAGTTTTCATCGTTGCCATGGTCACTAACATTCTATTTTTGCAAATAGCTAGCAATGCTAGCTCTAGCTAGCTAACATTTGTTGGAATTTTTCAGAGGTTGTATTGAGATTTCAAGACCAAATCTTTCACATCTCTCTCGAGGAAGCATTGAGTAGAATTCTCATTTGGTCATCAGCGCCAAAAGAAACTTTCAAGCGAGTATTCTGGCATTATTTGAAGTAAGACTAAAGGGGTGTGGTTTACCTCTAATATATCATGCAGTAGGGTAGAAACACTCCTTCGCATACTCCGTCTGCATACAACATTTACACTTGGTGTCTTATTTTTCACTTTTACATCTGTTACCAAAATAATTACAACAGTAAAAGTACCTGTGTTATACAGTCTTATATACGGCCACTTTCAACCAGTCAGCATTCAGTTTCCCAACCACCCAGTTTACACTTGTTTCCTTAAACTGTTTCTATATACTATTTAGAACTGTTATATTGGATTTTTTCATTTTATTTGACCATGTTTAAATAAACGAGGGTTTATGGCTTTTTATCATTGACTTTTCTTCATCCTGAAACTATTACTAGCCACCTTGCCCTCAGGACAAACTGTTATCTGATTTGTGTTTGTGTGTGGGTGTATTGCCATGGCTACAGACCAAACCAACCTGGGTGAAAGGAGCATCTGTCTTCCACCTGGTAACCCCAGCTGCTGTCCAACCTCTGCATACTTTTACTGCCCTGTCTCTGTGTGTGTGTGTGTTGTGTCTGTGTGTGTGTGTGTGTATGAGCGCCTCTGCTATCCTAATAATCTTCAAAGAGAGTCATGTCTGGTCCAAGTCTGGAATCCTGTTTGTCTGTGGCAGTGCCCTTAATCTGAACCAGCAGGTCTACACTGACAGTGCCCCTTAATCGGAACCAGTAGGTCTACACTGACAGTGCCCTTAATCTGAACCAGCAGGTCTACACTGACAGTGCCCTTAATCTGAACCAGTAGGTCTACACTGACAGTGCCCTTAATCCAAACCAGCAGGTCTACACTGACAGTGCCCTTAATCTGAACCAGCTGGTCTTCACTGACAGTGCTCTCAATCTGAACCAGTAGGTCTACACTGAAAGTGCCCTTAATCTGAACCAGTAGGTCTACACTGACAGTGCCCTTAATCTGAACCAGTAGGTCTACACTGACAGTGCCCTTAATCTGAACCAGTAGGTCTACACTGATTGTGCTAGTCCACTCAGATCAAAGACAACACTGCCTTTGTCTGGTTTGTCTGTTCTGTTTTGTCAGTCTGTTTCCTTTCTTGGCCTCTAGGGATTGTGCCAATTTAAAAATGGCCCCCTCCCACCCATGCATATCAAATATGATGTCAATGATTACAGAAGAGAGGGCTCTGATTGGTTATGTGGGTTTGCAGGAAACAGGGGGTCAACTTACTGCGTCATTGGGCTGTCAGCATTTACTTACACAGGTGGGATTATATGAATCATAATTTATTAGTACTACATCTGTTTGTCCCACACATCGGATACATTTTAGTATGTTAGACACATTGCTCAGACAAACGCAACCAAATACTCAAATCATTCCAATTTTCTTTCCTTCATTTAACTGAATATCTGCTTCCTGTCAGGTTTTGCTAATTCAATCACACACACACACACACACACACATATGTATGTTGAACCTGCAGACATGTGCTAGTATTCAACATTCTGATCTAGGTCACTGAGTATATAGCCGTGCATGCGTGTGTGTGCGCGTGTGACATTAGTGATGTCCAGCTAGGAATGAGAGTGGTCTCCTGGGACATGTTCTGTTCATCAATGGCTTCCACAGGCCCAAGTGACCTCACCACGTTAACACTTTGCTAAAGGGATGACGAGAGTGACTATTTCAGATACGTATTACTGTTCCCCTGTGCAGAACTTATAGAGCAGTGATGTCTCATTTTGGACTTTTCATTAGTCATGTTCCCTCACTCTCTTTCTCTGTGCAGAGTCATTAGTTTTCACCTTTATTCACTCGTTTACTTTTTCTTTCTCCCCCACTCCTCCACCCCACCGCCACCTGTATCTCCCCCTCCGACTCTAACTTCAAGCGGCAGCCAATTCTCATGTCAGCTCATGTGTTTTCTTTCTTTCTTGCTTGGCTGGCTGCCTGGTGTTTGTTTCCCAGCTCTCTTTTCCTCACTTTCCCCCTTGCTCACCCCCAGATCCCTCCCTTACTCTTCCCCTTTATCCCATTTATTTTCCATTCTTTTCCCTCTGCTCTACATCTGTCTTGTTGCAGCCTCCCCCGGCCTCTCCTTGGGTTCCCCCCGTTCCTGGTTTTCTTCCCTGTCCATGTCCTCTGGCACAGCCCCAAGCCACGTCACCTTCATTCAGAGGGCAGCAGACCAAGTGTCTCCCTCTAGGCTGTTAAAACACTCCTGGAACGGGGCGAGGGGGACTTGAGATAAAGGAACGGTGCGGAGCAGCAATAGATGGCTGAGATAGAGGGGGAGCAACGTTAGAGGGGGAAGCAACGTTAGAGGGAGGGGCGACGTTAGAGGGGGATGTGGGAGGAAATAGCAGGGGCAGCGGCCCTTGTAGGGCCTAACCTGCCAACAATAAGGTAGGATTTACTAGCACTAGGCCCAAACCCAAGCCAGGGACTTTCCTCCAGCTGATCTCCCGAACCTAGGCTGTGAGGGAGGGATCACCTGGGGACCGTCTACATGGATGGATGGGCTAAAGACCATATTATGGTCGTTTTTTTACTCTTGGTGAGGCATGGGAATCTGGAGCAACCATCCTCTCTGTGTAGGAGACACACATGTTATGTCAATCCTTTTGAGGGACAACTTACTCTCAATCTAACCCTAAGTCTGAACTTTTTACCCATAAGCATTAAATACGAACATGTGCAAAATTTTGTGCAAATGTTTCATGTTTTATTACACCGAAGGGGACTACGTACACACACACAGACAATACACTAGACAATGTTGAACACTAGGAGGAGACTGGGTTTAGGAGTCTAGGGATTGCTTGCCAGCAACATTTGCTAGCACATTTTGGGGACTGCATTGTAAGTCGCACTGTATTTCAATATAACCTAAGTACACGACAAATACCCAAACTACATACACACACACACACACACTCAGACAGATGCACAAACACACAAAATGTGAGTGCTTCATGTCACCTGTCATCCCAGCAATTTCTCAGTGAGTTCCTTCCAGTCGGTTCTGTTGAGTGACTACTTCTCTCCAGAGCAGAATAAACGTGTCATTAGTCCGTCCTCATTAATAAAACAAATGATTACTTTGTGTGCCTGTATGTCTGTCCCTCGGGAGTGCATTGGCAGTGATTTCACCTGGTTTTGAGTGCTTGATCATTTTCAAGCAGCCTAAACCTCCAAATTTAAAAAGGATAGCTTTGCCTTCTCCATCTGCAGCGGCGTGCTCCACCACACACCATAAGAAATATTATTTATTCCTTTTTTTCTCTGAGTGATATTATCCTAAAATGGAAAGCCCTATAGGATCCAGGGCTCAAATTACTTATTTTAAATTCCTCATCTCTCTGTCTACCCTAATCTCCCTCTCGTCTATCCTCATTGTGTGTGTGTGTGTGTTTACATGGATTTTTTTTTTATTCAACATGTGATCTCAGTTTTGTTTTCCGTTAACACGTGAATGTAGGTGTGGCTGATTACATACAACGTTTTTACAAACTCTCTTCTTAACATCTGTTTCTGCTTTTATGTCTTTCACTTCTTTATATCTCTCTCTCTCCTTGAAACCTTATCCGATATTAACAAATGCTCCTGCAACAGTAGTAATATTAAAAAAAAAATACAGGTACAATATGGCTATAATACTTATAGTTGCGATAGGATGCGAGTCTCACGTTATACATCAGGTCTCTCTGTGTCTCTCTCACACAAACACGCCAGAGGGAGGAATAAAGGTGAACATGTCAGGAATGTGTCTTGGTGTTATTCCATGAACCACCCCGTACTAGACAGAATCCTCTGGACTACTAGAACCCCCATAACCCCGGTCTGTACTACCGTCATTTTAATTCACTGCTTCTTGTGCAAGTAGGTATGTAGAAATCAAGAAACCGAGGGAGGAAGAAAAAGAGCTATAAGTAAAGAAAGAGTAGTGTACATAGGGGTACACCATGCTGTGAGATGGGCGGAGCTGAGAGATGGAGGAAACAGCTTGGCTTCAAAATAATATAAAGCCCAGATTAAGTTCCAGCTGACTAGAAGTCCACGCAAAGACAGTACAAACAGGCAAATTAGTCCCACAGGGCTTTTGTCCAATCACCACCAAGAAACAGGCTATTACCGGCTTAGAGGTTAGGTTTAGGGTGAAACGATGTCTGGACACCACACGGATAGAAAAACAAACATGTGAGGGTTCGAGAGAGAACATGTAGGTATGGAATGTATGCAGTTGGATGCAGATGAATGGGTTAAATGGCTTGAACACAAACACACTGTTTGTCAACATCCTTCTTAAATATGAATGTTTTATTTTGGGTTTGATATGTTGAATATACACAACAGAACAAGACGGCCTCTTTCCGTTTTGTCAGCTTGTTATTTTTCCTTGCCATCTCTCCCCCATGGGTCGCTACTTTTTGGCTTTCTGGGCCTCTGTATTTCCAGGGCTCTGGGGATATACCGCCGGAATGCCCAGGTGTGGTAATTTACTGGCTTGGTCTGGTGACAGAGTAGGTCAAAAGCGAGAATACCGATGTTGAACACAACATATGCAGTGGGAAACAAACCCTTTTGATTTCTCATCCTGCTCTTTTCCATTCCCTTTTCCATTCCCTTCATCAGATCGACTCCTCTGGAATCCATCTGAACCTGAAACAGTGGGAATAATTCATGTCATCCTATCTCCACACAGATTAGGGGTCGACCGATGTTTAGTTAAATACTAGAAAACAGAACATTTATACATTATATTTTGATGAATATTAAACAAAATATACATTGTGTTTCTGTCCTGTAAAAATTTATGAATAAAGTAAAACGTCCCTGTAAGTAAGGGTAAAAAAATATTCAGACATTTTTAGAGCAGAAAAATCCTTCGATTATTTCAGCACAAATTAATTGGAAAGCCTTTGTCTGTAAACTGTTCATGTTGTTGCTAGATAAGCAGTTTAGTGCAAAATATAGGCAACACAATTTCCTCAGAACATAGACGAAAGCTTTAATGTTAGCAACACAGAAGTTCTTTTGGCTAAACCTGGATACCGTCATGTAGAAACGTAAACGTATTCTGTTACACCAATTGTTCCCATACTAAGAACGTTAGCTATCTAGTTGCATTAGCACTGACGTCTGTGTTTATGTATGCTTTTGCTCTATTTTTCTATCGGTGCCAATCTAAATATTGGTGTTTGTGGAAACTGTCGAACCCCATTAACTTTGCGGCTCCACTCAATTTACATTGTTACGGTTCTTCTCTCCTTACTGAGAAGGTAGCATGCTAGCTATCATTTACCTAGCACACAGACAGCTAGCTTTGCTGCTAACGAAGCACACTGGTTTAAGCCTGATATTCTAGACAGCAATTAGCCTAGCACCCAGACAGCTAGAATCGCTGCTAGCATAGCACACTGTTTCTACCCTGATATTCTAGCTATTTTTTGTCTATCCCCAGACCAACTAACATTCCCTAGCTCTGTTTTTGTATGAAGTAGTTTGTCTGTGTACGGCTTTTTCACACTGTTAGTATAAACATTGTAAATGTGTATAGACTTCGACTGGAATGTGATATTTGGATCAGCCAAATGTTTTGACTTAGCTTAGCAGTCATCTCTCATCTCAGGTTGTTCAGTCATCTCACATCTCACGTTGTTCAGTTATCTCACATCTCAGGTTGTTCAGTCATCTCACATCTAAGGTTGTTCAGTCATCTCTCATCTCAGTCTCATGTTGTTCAGGCAAGTGTCTCGTTCACATGGGGTTCAGAATAGGGGGCTTATTGGAACTGTCATTTGTGACCTAAAATGTGACTTTTTACATTAGAAACCCCTTCCTGCCAAGGAGGAGTAATTATCACTCCGATGTCATCTTGAATATGCTTCAGGCTGTAACAGAAATTCATTCTGTTAAAGTAGAAAATATTGACAATTTTCCAGTTGCTTATTACATTTATGGAACCTTTAAGGAAGGACATGACTTAATGCTTACGCCCTCGTCCCTGTCCCCCCAAAAATGTTTAAAGTAATTAAAGCACTATGCGCTGGCAAGTGCAGTGCATTCTCTGGTTTACACGATCCTCCCAATTCCATCTGAAGTGTAACAAAAACGGTCTGCTATTTCTCAAAGGAACCCCAAGCTCTGTGATTTGAGCAGGGGTCCCCTGCTCATAGGGTACCCACAGATTGACTATGACACGGTGGCAAGAATAGATGCTAGCAAAACATCAGCTGATCCCAAACATAGTATCTAATAATTATTCTTGAGACAAACTAGCTGCTAGCATAGCGGCCTAACATACAGTGCCAGACAATGTATTCCGTCCGTATGCTAGATGATGCATGGCAGAGTGCCTCTTCAAAGTAAAATCCCTCTTTCTCTAATTTCCGTGTGCGCGTGCGTGTGTAGCATGATTGAGTTAGCGTGATTTAGCGGTCATTGGGAGATAAAGCGTTGCGCAGGCGCCCCGTCAAATGACTCACTGCACACACTTATGGGTGCTGGCAGGGGCATTTAATTTCCTATGAAGGGATGCAGAGGAGGGGGATGAAGAGGTGTTTACAGGGAATGTGCCCATTAAAAGCTGTAACGCTGATGGATAGTTTTCATTTGCTGCTGGTGGTGTTAGTGCTGCCGCCACGACGACGGACAGGGAACTGTGTGTGGTGGCGGACCGTGCACGCTAGTTCCTGTGAACGCTAGTTCCTGTGCACGCTAGTTCCTGTGCACGCTAGTTCCTGTGCACGCTGGTTTCTGTGTGTGTGTGTGTGTGTGTTCACACACCCTTCACTTCTACCACCCCACGCGAGTTGGCTAAGTCTTTGCGGGTGGAGCGGGGCTGAAAATTAACCCATCCAATTAAAGTGCGCTGTAGTGTGTGTGGGAGTGTGTGTGTGGCCTTTAAGAGCCTGGCCATGTAACGGTGGCTCTGGGGGTGCTACGGCTCTGACCGCTCACCCCGCGCAACATGGTAAAGGTCATATGCATTAATATAGAATGTGGAGGGGGTGTGAACATGTTTATGTATGTCAGCGTGTGAACGTAGGCCTGTGTTTGAATTTGTGTGTGTGTGTGTGTGTGTGTGTGTCCGTATAGATACACAGTGCTGGAATCGCAGGTGCCACAGTGCCATGCCCTTTATGCTTCAGCTTGTCCTCTAATATGAATGTCACTTTCCATTGTTCTTTTATTTTTTGTGACATTTTTGTTTTTTATAAGACAAATTCATTTGGGAAATACCAAGGAGAGAGTTCCAGAAAGGGCACTATGCCCGATTCGGCGCTAGAATTCTTGTCTAGCACAACAGCTGACATTTTAACTTTTTCCCCTCTTGCACAGGACGGCAGAACTCCCATAACTCTCCCATTCACCTCCTTTTCTCGTCCTTACTCCTCCTCCTCTGTCACTTTTCTCCTCCAACCCTCTTCTGTTCAGCTGCCATTATGCATGAACAGACCCAGTTATGTCAAGACTGTGCCCATGTCTGGGGAGGAAGAGAAGGGACTTTAGTGTGTGTGTGTGTAGTAAGGAGTGTGTGTGAGCAGTGTGCTTCGGCAAATGTATTTCTTTCTGTACACATGGTGAAGTTGGTACCTGTCACCCCCTCCACACCTCTTTGTCTGACATGAAACAAGTTTGAGACGCCAAGGAGCTCCTCAGACTCCTACAGAGGGACTCTGCTGCCACATAGCCAGGACGGAAGACAGTGTTGTCATAGTAGCAGCAGATGGCTCTCTAATGCCTGGGTGATGTAGGTAGACGGTACCCTGTTTAAATATACAGGGAACTGTCGTCTGTGTGCAGGGAGCACTATATCCCATTGGACACCATATCCTCCAGGGGGCGCTGTAATAGTGTGACACTTCGGACGCTGCCCTGTTTGGTTTCAGAAGTAGTTGTTAGGCTTGACTCTACCTCACATGCTGTCAGCAGTAGTTGTGTGGTTTGACTCTACCCCACATGATGTCAGCACTAGTTGTTTGGTTTGACTCTACCCCACCTGCTGTCAGCAGTAGTTGTTAGGTTTGACTCTACCCCACATGCTGTCAGCAGTAGTTGTTAGGCTTGCCTCTACCCCGCTTGCTGTCAGCAGTAGTTGTTAGGCTTGCCTCTACCCCACATGCTGTCAGCAGTAGTTGTTAGGCTTGCCTCTACCCCGCATGCTGTCAGCAGTAGTTGTTAGGCTTGCCTCTACCCCGCTTGCTGTCAGCAGTAGTTGTTAGGCTTGCCTCTACCCCACATGCTGTCAGCAGTAGTTGTTAGGCTTGCCTCTACCCCGCATGCTGTCAGCAGTAGTTGTTAGGCTTGCCTCTACCCCGCATGCTGTCAGCAGTAGTTGTTAGGCTTGCCTCTACCCCACATGCTGTCAGCATTAGTATATATTACACTACTCCTCTCCGGGTTCCCATATGGCGCTTGTCCAAAGCAGGGCACTGTCTGGGTAATAGTGTACCATTTGGGTTGTCATTCATTCATACTTATCAGTATCGGTATTGAGCTGTGTCATATGTTTATCTAGTCCTACGTTGTGTGTTTGAAATGGGTGAGAAAGAGGGTGTGCAGAGAGATATGTTTGGTATTGATGCACACATCTCAGATAAGGATCTGATACACCATCTGGGAGCCAGTCGACTCTGGGAGGCGTTCATCCCAGAACCGTGTATATTACTAATTCAAACCTTCCTCTCCCTTGGTCTCACTCTCTCCACCCTTCTTTATCTGTGTCTCTCTCTTTTTCTTTGTGTCTCTCTGTGTCCCCCCCACCCTCTCTCTTCCCTTACATAGTTTCTGATCCAATAGATACTTCTATTGGCGCTAACACTCCCTCGCTAACACATTGTTCTGAACTACTAACATACTGGGGACTTTGAGGCAAACATATCATGTTGTCTAAATCTAACTTTAATGTAATCCTGACCCTAACTTTGTCCATAATAACTTGCAACCCTCATTATGCATAAATGTGACCTAGCCCTTATGCCCAAATGTGTAATACCTAATCTTAACCTAGCCATGTTGTCCCACCCTACCTGGAAGTTTCACCCTAAACCTAATCTGTAATGCCTGAAGTTAACCAAGCCCTAATGCTTAACCCCACCTGGAAGTTTCACCCTAAACCTAATCTGTAATGCCTGTAGTTATAACCTAGCCCTAATGCTTAAATCTAGCTGGAAGTTTCACCCTAAACCCAACCCTTCCCTAGTGGGGGAATCCTCACACGGTCAATTTTACATGTTTGATTCACATGCTCACACTCAAACACTCTTTCATGGGGTCTCATCTCCTTCAGTGTTTACAGTGTCATGGTGAATATCTCACCACCAGATATAAATGACTCCAGCTTTATTATTAGTTCCGAATTGGAGAGGCTTCACCAAGAGCATGTGGAGAGATGGATGGGACTGTGTGTGTGTGTGTGTGTGTGTGTGCGCGCGCGTTAGTGAGAGTGTGAGAAAGATGCAGATTACCTGTCTCTCTTCAAGCGGTGAGTAGATACAGAGAAAACAAACAATTTCCCCCATCCTCCAAATAGCATTCTGTCTTCACTCCTCACACCCCCCTCTCCCTTGTGTGCGTATGCATATGCATTCTCTGCTTTATTACTGTTTGTGTCTGAGTGCTGCTGTTTTTACCTCAGTAAGTAAGTGTGTGTGTGTGTTTGTTTGCGCGATGCAACGCTATAGCAGGCTGAATAAAATGTATCCTTTGTTTATCGTTCTATTATCGAGTAATAACTTTCATATTTCTCTGAGTTCCCAAGCCCATTGCGTTATATTTCTCTGTCTGTGTCTTTCTCTGTCTGTGTCTTTCTCTGTCTGTGTCTTTCTCTGTCTGTGTCTTTCTCTGTCTGTGTCTTTCTCTGTCTGTGTCTTTCTCTGTCTTTGTCTTTCTCTGTCTGTGTCTTTCTCTGTCTGTGTCTTTCTCTGCATTGTCTTTCTCTGTCTGTGTCTTTCTCTGTCTGTGTCTTTCTCTGTCTGTGTCTTTCTCTGTCTGTGTCTTTCTCTGTCTGTGTGTTTCTCTGTCTGTGTCTTTCTCTGTCTGTGTCTTTCTCTGTCTGTGTCGCTCTGTGTCTGTGTCTCTCTGTGTCTGTGTCTCTCTGTGTCTGTGTCTCTCTGTGTCTGTGACTGGTTGTTGGGGGTCCTTATTCACAATACTTATTGATTAGAGGACAGCTGACCTCCAATCGGAGATTATACTTGGAGACTGCTTTTATGTCCTCATAACAATGTTAAAATGACAACAATGACTGCCTACGTCTAGCAGGGCAGTGCTGATTAGCGAAATTATACCACGCGTCTTTCATGCATGTAGACGTATTAGGAAAACATTACATCTACATGAACTATCAGCATGAGGAGCTGGAGACAAAGAAAGATCCAACGTCAGTTGTGGCGGTGGTTTTGCTGATGCACAGTCAGACATGTCTCAGATAAAAGTTGTCTGCAAACGTTGTTGGGTAACGGTCGGCTCTACTAACCACCTGAAAAGCATTCGAAGGAACGCGCTGAGAGGGTTTCAATCAGGTCCGAGGATCTATATCCTATATCCCATCTATATCTCACAAGTTTGCGAAACATAAACAGTTATCAATAACCCACACGTTAGAGCAGTCGAAGAAATATGACTAATGCAGACGATGGAAAAGGGTGACCGGTCACATTCTTCTTAGTTAAGGATATGGAGACAGAGAACTCTGTGGAAAACATGAGTAAATGAATAGTGGAATGTTTGTTTTTTGGAATTTGAAAAGTTATCACCTTTGTTTGTATTGTGTTGTACTGCAGTTTCGGAGTGCTTTAAGATTGAGTGTCATTTAATTTGTATCTATGTATTGACTGCCGATTAAAACTTTAATATTTTATTTCAATATAATTATTTCATTTAATTACCATTTTGACAACTGATTCTTTAATTTAATGTTGTGTTTTAAATTGTACACAAAAATTAATCCATATGCTTGTTCCAGTCTGGATATTCTCTATAGTATATCTCAGCATTGGGAAGATCGTGATTATGTGTTATAAGATCGTGATGTGATTTTTTGTGAAGATAAATATTGTTTATTTTTATAACATTCTTAATTCTACACTTGTTAGCCTTTTATAATTTCTTGCAAATCTTGCTGCTGTGGTTGCATATATTTATTTCATCTAACCATTACAGGAGCATATTTGGTTATTTCATCCAACCATTACAGGAGCATATTTGGTTATTTTACCTAGCCACAATTGGAGCACATTAGTGTTTGATTTGATTTCAAATGCTTTTTGGGTCTCTATGATCTGCTAGAGATAAGATCTTCTAATGTGGTCCGACATTTTGCAGGTGATTAAGAAGTGCCGTTTTTTTTTTTCTTTCAATAGCGAGGCCTCTACCCATAATCAAGGTGTTTTCCCGATCTAGCCAAATGTGTCAAACAGTACGGGGAGTATATTACAATTAATTTGACCCTGGAGGGTATTGAACCCACAACCTTATGGTTGCACGAGCCACACAGCAGACAAGTAGTGGACGGTAATGTGAGTTGTGTTATCCCTGTAGATCCTGGTGAACTCTGTGAGCGCCACACCTCCAGCGGTGCTCTATGAGAACGTGGTGGTGAGTGATGGCTCCATCCTCCAAGACCTGATCTTCTCTCCTGAGCTCCAACATATCTACACACTGTCTGACAAACAGGTAAGACCCACAGACACGGCCCTGGGCTTTTTACAAGGAGCACATCCTCCTGAGTGGCAAAGTCTAGGTGCACACATGCATTTAGGTGCACAATTAAACTGTTGAGGTAGCATTTTAATTGTTTCTAGTGCTGCCCGTTGCCCTGACCCTTTATGCTGAAACATACAAGAAATGTTTTTGTGTGTCTTTGTTTATGTGCGAGGGTGTGTTAGTCACACAATTAGCTAAACACAAGGAATACATTTTGCCCATACACTTATAATTAATCAAGTGGTGCGCACCACGGGAGACCTTACAGAACCCAGGAGACCTTACAGAACCCAGGAGACCTTACAGAACCCAGGAGACCTTACAGAACCCAGGAGACCTTACAGAACCCAGGAGACCTTACAGAACCCAGGAGACCTTACAGAACCCAGGAGACCTTACAGAACACAGGAGACCTTACAGAACACAGGATAAGATTCGCTTTCCGACCACGTTAACGGTTTGTCTGTAATGCCCTGCATCGTTTGTGTTCCTCTGGGGTTACTCTGGGGTTACTCTGGGGTTACTCTGGGGTTACTCTGGGGTAACTCTGGGGTTACTCTGACTGCCTCTGGTTTGTAGAGCCGCTTGGGTGCTACTTTTTGTGTGATCCACCACAAACTCCTCTGGATTCTGGACTCATGTCGCTAGTGACTTGCCATGATCTCCATTGTTACTTTTTCCATTGATTTGCTCAGAAACACACAGAAACACACACACACACAAGCACATCTACACAAACACACACACACAAGCACATTGGCAGACACACACACGCACACGGTTTGTCTAAATAAAGGCTCTGTCAGGTGTCAGCGGGTGGCTAACGATGCCTCATTGCGTGCACTCACACACACACACACACACCCACCTTCAATTACATGTGTTCATCGGCTGGGGTCCACACAAACCACGATCCCCCTCCCACCTGCCGTCATCACCAATCACAGTCATCCGTGGTCCACGCTCCAGGGGTGTGTCAAAGGTCAGGTGTGTTTCTGTGTGGGTACCTGGTCATTAACAGCCGTGCCACTGGTTCTGATGTGTTCTGCTCTGAAGACCCTGGCTGTGTCTGTGGATCTCCGTTGCGGCTGACGCCCCCGTTACCGCTCATTAGCAACGGAGGAGGAGGGGAAGGGAGGAAGATGAGGGGAGGAAGATGAGGGGGACTGAGAAACGAGGGTGGAAGATGAGGGCGCTGTGTGAAATGTGAAAATGTAAAACCTATAATACAAACGCTTTTCTGTCACCCCCCCCTCACACACACACACACACACGCGCCTGTCAGTGCCTGGCTGTGATCCCCATTAATGGGGACCAGGGTGGAGTTAAACTGAGGGGGGCTTTAGGGGGCCGGGGGGTCACCTTCCCCTGGGATAGACCCCTGGTTGAAATCCCTCCTCAGTATTAATGACTGGAGAGGTAATCCCCTAGCCCTGCATTTTGGCCTCACCCCCTCTTTTAAATCCCTGTCTCGGCTGCTCCCTTCCCAGCCCCCACCCCCCTCCCCCTTTCCCTCACGCTTCTTTCTGAGTTTAAATTGAGGCCTCTGAACTGGCTTGCATTGATCCCATTCCCATATGTTCTAATGGTCTCCCCCTCATTTAAACCCTCCTCAGTCCTCCCTGTCAGTCTATTTCTTCCTCACGTTTTACCATTCATATTACCTCACCTTTTTGTTGCTGTCTGTCTCTCTATCCTTCTGTCTGTCTCTCTGTCTTACTCTCACTGTCTCTCTCTCTGTCTGTCAATCTCTTTGTTCTTCTGTTTGTCTCTGTCTGTTTCTCTGTCTGTCTGTTGGTCTCTGTGTTCTTCTGTTTGTCTCTGTCGGTTTCTCTTTGATGGGTTTTATTGGCATGGGGACAACCTGTCCTGGTCTAGCTTTCACCATGCATTTCACCACGCTTTTCACCCCATCTTTCACCCCATCTTTCACCACACCTTTCACCACGCTTTTCACCCCATCTTTCACCACACCTTTCACCACTCTTTTCACCACGCTTTTCACCCCACCTTTCACCACCCCTCTACCACACCTTTCACCATGCTTTCCAACACCCCTTTCACTGCCACTTTCACCACATTTTCCACCACCTCTTTCCTTTCACCATGCTTTTCACCATGCTTTTCACCATGCTTTTCACCACGCCCTTCACCACGCCCCTCACCACGCCCTTCACCACGCCCTTCACCATGCCTTTCTTTCTGTTTATCTCCTTTTCTCTCAGTTAAATTCAAATTACCTCTCTCTAGCATGTCTCCTGCCCTGTTTGACATCTCTTTGTCATTTTGTGGAATTGGATCTTAGATACTGAAGCTGGATCTTTGACAGGAGTGCAGAACGTTGCCTACGTGGGGCTGGGAGTGGGAGCTTGTTTCAGGGCTCAGGATGTGTTGTTGAGCATGTTGATCCCCCCCTCCCCCCAACAACAACCTCTCCATGGCCTTTTACATTTCGGGTTGTGAGCATGGAACCGGACAGGCTGGCGACGAGGGCCGCAGCTTGTCAGCCCCCAGGGGGTTCCTAAGACAAGCCAAGCACATTATGGTTCCATTGGACCAATCCACTGGAGCGTGGCCGGTGACGGCGGTGACACGCCACACAGAGGGACCCCTCTACGAGACACTCTTCGCCGGCATGGCGCCGTGGCAACGCTGATTTATGGCCAGTTTGATTCCACACTATTAATCATTGTCGCCATTGTCCGAGAGGACGTTTTGACGCGTGGGTTTGCTTTTAGGGCCTGTCCTAGTCTATCAGCCATTGGCAGAAGGTTGGCCAGACAGAAGGCCTAGAGGCCAATCAGCTGCTGTGGCATACAGGGAACCTCCCCCATCAGGAAAACGGGGAGACAATTTCTGTCAAAGGCCACCAAGTTTAACGATAAAGAGACACTCGCAAACTCACACACACACACACTCCTTTTTGCAGAAACAGCGGATTTTCATAGTCTGTATGTCTCACGTCTTTCCATGCTTTATCAGCCAAAACACTCAAACATAAATTCGCACCCTCTCTCTCTCTGCCCCCCCTCTCTTCGTAGAGAAGTCAGTGGGCCAGTATCTGTTGTTGCCTTGGTGTTCAGTGGCTTCTTATCGTCTGGTCGTTGTTGAACCAAATCCCAGGACTGTGGCTGTTGTCTCTTTACAGACCAGAGTCTTTGTTGTTGCTCATGCAATGTATCTTCTGCAAATTCCCGGGCGGGGACACACACACACACACACACTTAGTAATTGCATAGCATACATATTCATTGCCCCTCAAGTGAATTCAAGACCCATTTCTGTACACCCTCCACAACCACACACTTGTGTTACTATACTTAAAAAATACTAAACATACTATCCCAAACCTAAGCCTAAAAACGTTATCTGTACGAGTGAGGACAAAAGCAAAATTTCATGGTTTTCTATACTAGTGAGGGGATCTGGTATAGTATTACACTGACATGTATAATATTACACTGACAAGTATAGTTTTAAACATAAAGGCAGACACACACACACATATGCACATTCATCAGAACATGTTTTATCTGTTATAAATGTCAGATGTCTGACACTCTTAGTGTGTCTAATTATACATCCATTTGTGTGCCTTTGCCTTTGTGTGCATCGTGTGTCTGTTGGAATACCCCAGCTTTTGTGTCTGTATCCCTCCTTGTGAGATGCCATTGTCTTGTTCAATCCAAACGCACAAAAAAAACACTCCAGGGCTTCAAGCCTCTGCCTCACATTACTAGAACACACAATCTCCCCAGACCCTGCCACAATGCCAAGAATGGCACCATTGTGCCAAGGTTGCGGGTTCAAATCCCTAAAACTGTCAGGAAACAAAACGATACGGCACGGACCATCCTGTTCTGATGTTGTGGGTTTAGGTGGAAACCGCCTTTTGACAAAGTACTTTCCTGTCTCCGGGGCAACATGTGTACATCAATGGGTTTGAACCGGCAGATTCCTGGCCACTGGCCAACCTCATTAGCAGTAACGGGCTTGGCTCCAAACATCGCCTAAGTACAAACAAAGAAAAGGTCCACTTCCTGAGGAGTCTTTGTGGCTTGCTTTTGGCTGCACCTTTACCTGCGTGATTTACGTTACACAAGGTGCGGTGACTAAATCCTGACTGAAATACAATCTGTATCAGTTTTTGTTGCTAGGTATTATGCAAATAGCTGAGGTAACTATTGTTGCTCTGAGATACTCCATCTACCTTAGTGTTAGTCATGATGCAAACCCTGAGGCAACCTGAATCCCACAATAATTATTTTATTTTAGGATTTCTCTGTCCAGGACGTCAGAAATTAATTGACAGTTTCCGGAACTTCTCGGTTGTCCTCGGTGGTTGTATACTCATACAAACAAGGCTGTTGCACCTCTCGGTTTATCAGTGTGACATCTGTGTCCTTTTTTCGTTGGGTCTCGCGACAGATCTACATGCTTCCTTGGGTAGCATGTGGTACAGTCCCCTCGGTTATGGGCCTGACGCTCTGTTTTTTGTCTCTTTCTCCCTCTCATCTGTGTGTGTGTGTTAAACCTGCCTATTGGACAACCACCATCCCTACTGAACTGAGGTCAGTGAACAGAGGCATTGGGCCATGCACATTCCTCACCCTGGTCTGTGATGACACACTGCTGTTCACCAGATGGCCAGGCACTGTGGAGGGGAAAAGGGTCAGGGACTCACTCCTACCAGCCAGGCCCTAAACTAACACACTACTGTCCGGCCCTAAACTAACACACTACTGTCCGTCCCTAAACTAACACACTACTGTCAGGCCCTAAACTAACACACTACTGTTCGGCCCTAAACTAACACACTACTGTCAGGCCCTAAACTAACACACTACTGTCAGGCCCTAAACTAACACACTACTGTCAGGCCCTAAACTAACACACTACTGTCAGGCCCTAAACTAACACACTACTGTCAGGCCCTAAAATACACTACCCGGCCTTACGCTAACACGCCACTACTCTGCCTTACGCTAACACGCCACTACCCGGCCTTACGCTAACACGCCACTACCCGGCCTTACGCTAAAACGCCACTACCCGGCCTTACGCTAAAACGCCACTACCCGGCCTTACGCTAACACGCCACTACCCGGCCTTACGCTAACCTGCCACTACCCGGCCTTACGCTAACACGCCACTACCCGGCCTTACGCTAACCTGCCACTAGCACACTTGTGATTCTCATAATATATCAATAAATTCCTGGAGGTAGTTAAGAGGAAATGTGCGTGTGTCCATCCCCACTGAATAAGCTTCCCTCCCCCAACTTTGAAGGAGTTAACCGGGTATAATCCTCAGGTCATCCATCCAGTCAAGGAGGAGAGCTTTTACCTCTCCCTGTTTCACCACCCCCCTTCTCCCGTTTGCTCTTGGTAGGTAAACGTGTTTGAACGATGGCAGTCCCCTTTGAAAGTGGCAGCTGCGGCTGGAGATACAGTCAGATGGGATCATTTGCAGGCTGGAAATAGGTTTCGATGTGTCTTAATCTTGGTAGATCGTGCTTGCGATCTTTTCCTTTTCTGTCTCCCGCTCTTTCTCTCTCTATTTCACTATGTCTGCGGTAATGCTTTACAGATATCTCTGTCTCTCGCTCTTTCTCTCTCTCTCTATTTCACTATGTCTGCGGTAATGCTTTACAGATATCAGCAGAAATGTGTGCTCTGAAACTCCGCTTCGGACTGATGTTATCGGTGCCCTAATGGAAGTTGGTCTGTCACAAGATAGCACTCCCTCTTTTCTCTTTTGCTTTTTTTTGTAGTTTGTTTTTCCCCCTGATTTCTTTCTGTTTGTGTCAGAGCGATGGTGAGGATGTGATAAGGTTCAAGTATGGGGGTGGGAGGAGCAAATCAGGGACACGATGTGAGTTGTGCAGGTAGGATGTTGCTTTGCTCAGGTATCTAGTTTGAGGTCTCTCTGTGCGTCTGATGTGCCCTTTGTTTATATTTGTTTAGGAACCAGGGCGTGGCGGTGGAACCCAATGTAGAGAGAACCGGTTCTGTCACCGTGTTTCCCCTCCGCTGTTTGTGTATGCGGGGCCTTTTGAAATATTTCTCACTGCTCTTTTGTTTAGTTGAGTGTACGGTAAGTGTGGCTTTGTTTTCAGTTGGCCGCTATGGACGTCTGGACACTTTGCGGACACGGCGGTTTGCTACTGCACTCGTGCTTCGTCCCCTCCTCCTTCCGCGCGGTCCAGCCGTGCCCACGATACCCCTACGAGCCACGGACGATAATCAACCACAGCAACCAAATAAAATAGAGGAATGAAAACGACCACCATTTGTCTTCCTCCTCCCCTCGCTTGTCCTTTCCTCTGTGATAATGGAATTGCCAGGTGAGTCGAGGGTGGAGGCCTGCTGTGCCTCAGTCTTCAGAAAGTCCATTTACCAAAGTGACAGAGTAATTTACCACAGTGGCGTGTATCTCCTCCAGCGGTTAATTACTCGCCCCTGTTGACTGTCGGGCCGCTCCCATCTCTCTCTATTGCACCTGGGTCCAAATACCGTTCAGAGATGTTCCCGGAAACTTGGTGCGGGGTTGGGGGTTTTGATGATGCGAGTTGCGTTAGCACCCGCCTGAAGGGGCGCCAGGGTGAGGATTTGGGAAGGACCCTATTGTGTGCCGTTGACATGTGTGGAGTCAATAACATCTGAATGGCCTTCTACTACGGCTATAAGAACAAACAATGGGCTTGGCCCATTGTGAGGACGAAGGAATCCCGGAGAGACATTTTTTCATCTTAGAATGAAGGCAAATGTGAATGGGCCTCTGATGAGGCTACTGGAGGTTAGGTGGATCAGGCTTTCTTTTCTTGATTGTGTGGACATTGTGTGACTGTGGTGGTAGACTTGTGGTCTGGACCGGCGACTGGGGATCTGGGAGGGTGACCAGATCAGGGTTAGGGTTGTTCTGGGAAATCATGATTTCCTTTGTGATATGAAACGTGATATGAAAAGAGATATGAAGAAGGGCTAGATGAATGAGGAGAATGTCAAGACACGTCAGGTTGATAGTGGTAGTAGGAAAGGTAGTAGAAAATGCCACTGAGATTGAGTAAATTAATGGAAGGATGATTTCTAATACAATTGAGCTTTTCATTGGCCCTTCATTTGGGATGTCTCTATGTGGCCTTGCTCTCTACCACCTGAAGCTTTCACTGGCCCTTCATTTGGGATGTCTCTATGTGGCCTTGCTCTCTACCACCTGAAGCTTTCATTGGCCCTTCATTTGGGATGTCTCTGTGGCCCCTGTCTCTATGTGTCTCCTGTTCCCTGTATCTATCGCTCCCTGTGTCTTCCTGTATCAATTGCTCCCTGTGTCTCTTCCTGTATCAATCGCTCCCTGTATCTCTCCTGTATCTATCTTTCCCTGTATCTATCTTTCCCTGTATCTATCTTTCCCTGTATCTATCTCTCCTGTATCTATCTCTCCCTCTGTCTATCTCTCCCTGTAGCTCTCCTGTATCTATCGCTCCCTGTGTATATCACTCCCTCTGTCTATTGCTCCCTGTATCTATCGCTCCCTGTATCTCACCTGTATCTATCGCTCCCTGTATCTATCGCTCCCTGTATTTCTCCTGTATCTATCGCTCCCTATATTTCTCCTGTATCTATCGCTCCCTGTATCTCTTCCTGTATCTATCGCTCCATGTATCTATAGCTCCCTGTATCTCTCCCTGTATCTATCGCTCCCTGTATCTCACCTGTATCTATCGCTCTCCTGTATCTATCGCTCCCTGTATCTCTCCTGTATCTATCGCTCCCTGTGTCTCTTACTTTATCTATCGCTCCCTGTATCTATCGCTCCCTGTGCCTTTTCCTGTATCTATTGCTCCCTGTATCTTTCCCTGCATCTATCGCTTTCTGTGTCTCTTCCTGTATCTATTGCTCCCTGTATCTCTCCCTCCATGTATCGCTTCTTGTAGCTCTCCCTGTATCTATCTCTCCCCGTATCTCTCCCTTTATCTCTTCCTGTATCTCTCCCCGTATCTCTCCCCGTATCTCTCCCCGTATCTCTCCCTTTCTCTCTCCCTTTATCTCTCCCCGTATCTCTCCCTTTATCTTAACCTTTATCTCTTCGTGGATTTCTCCCTGTATCTGTTGCTCCCTCTATCTCTTCCTTTTCTCCACATCTCCCTCTATCTCTCCCTTTCTCTATCTCTCCCTTTCTCTATCTCTCCCTTTCTCCATCTCTCCCTCTATCTCTCCCTGCAAGTGAGTACCAGTCCGACGCTGTTTGCCTCTCTGCTTATCTCATATAAGTCAACATATCGAACACCACCCCGGCCATCGAACAGAACCGCGGCCATCGATCCCTCTAAGCCCTTACAATCTAGCCAATTGAGACGCTGTGCTTGCCAGCTTCTAATAACCCTGCGGCCAGTGGGTTAGCTTAGCAACACAAGCCCCTACCGACTCCCTGTAGACTCCAATGGGGGAGTGTCCGCTAATGCTACGGGCTGGAGGCGAGGCGCTAGTCTACGGCACGATGCAGGACTCCACATCCGTCCCGCCGTCTCCTCCAATACCCGCCCCTCTCCGCTGTGATTTCTGCCGCTGTTCCCAGGGCCCTATCGATTCCTGTCACCGCGTAGTGCCGTTCGATGCAAGCACAGATTACGCCGCAAGGCTGATGGAGGATGATAGACGTTTATTGAAATGGGGTGCCGCTTTAATGCTAGGTGGACTCGGCTGGCGTGGCAGAGAGAGGCAGTTGGCGGTTGACGACGGGTAATAACTGTAGTTCCTTTTAAATCTCATCATGACCTGCTGTGAGCATGAGGTTGTATGACGGATGAGTTTTGACAGGCAAGCTGAGACCAAACCCCACCCCATCCCACCCCACCAAAACACACACTTCATGCCCTCACCCTATTGTCTAGCACAGTGGTTCTCGTCTTGATTGATTGGAGACGTGTCTGTTATGTTATTGCCGGGTAACGGCAAATCACGCACAGCCACTCGATTTTCTGGCTTCGGAGATCACTTGGCCCAGGGGGCGGAGTCATTGGTTGGGGGAAGTCTGTCACACATTACCCCACATTCTGCCTTCAATGATGGGTCCTCGGCTTCCCCTGATGGGTCCTCGGCCTCCCCTGATGGGTCTTCTTCCACCCCTGATGGGTCCTCTACCTCCCCTGATGGGTCCCCTACCACTCCTGATGGGTCCTCTACATCCCCTGATGGGTCCCCTACCACTCCTGATTGGTCCTCAGCCTCCCCTAATGGGTCTTCTGCCTCCCCTGATGGGTCCTCGACCTCCTCTGATGGGTCCTCGAGCTCCCCTGATGGGTCCTCGAGCTCCCCTGATGGGTCCTCGAGCTCCCCTGATAGGTCCCCTACCTCCCCTGATGGGTCCCCTACCTCCCCCGAGGGGTCCTTGGCCTCCACTTATGGGTCCTTGACCTCTCCAATGAAAACGCGTGTTTAAAAGCTTCATAGAGGCCTTTGTGCCATTCAGGCAGCCATTACCAAGCTTGTTAACTAAACATTTTATCTGGTTTAGGATTTTATAAGGATCCCCATCAGCTACTGCTGGGAGCAGCCAACACTCCCCCAGAAGTCTGGGGATTCGCCATGATGCAGTTGAATATGATCGTTATAGATATACACATACAGATACTGTAGAAACAGAGGATTGGTCTCTTGGCATCTGTTAATAGTTGGAACCAGTGAAAACCATAGCAGAAGTGAACAGAGAGAACGAGTTACCACTTTAATTTCAATTATAAATAAGAAGAGCAGGAAGCAAGATGATGCTAGTTTATAAGGTAATTTCAGCGATTAATGCAAAACACCCTTCAGGAATGCTCTTTGATTAAAGGAGTCACGCACATTCAGAGAAATGTACACACGCGCACACGCAAACACACACACGCAAACACACACACACGCAAAAAACATTTTATTAGTGTCAGTAAACCGCTTTTTATGCATCCATCCTTACCGTAAACTGCAATGCAGGCTCCACTAAATTGAACTTTTTATCTAAGCTAGTAGGAAGAGAAATGAACTGTGGGCCTATCCATCAGCACATGGTTTTATGAGACTGTTTATCTTCTTTACCACAGATCCCAGTTAGGGGATATTTATCACAGTCACATTGTGTCTTCAGTGTTATAGACTGGCATGTCCCCCTACCAGGCTCTCATGTCGACACCTTTGGGAATTGCAGGCTTTTGTTCCACCACACTTATTCCATCTTTCCACCCATCCACCACACTTCTTCCATCTCCACCGATCCACCACACTTCCATCTCTCCACCCATCCGCCACACTTCTCCACCCATCCGCCACACTTCTCCACCCATCCACCACACTTTTTCCATCTCTCCACTCATCCACCATACTTATTCCATCTCTCCACCCATCCACCATACTTATTCCATCTCTCCACTCATCCACCCCACTTCTTCCATCTCTCCACCCATCCACCATACTTCTTCCATCTCTCCACTCATCCACCACACTTCTTCCATCTCTCCACCCATCCCCCACACGTATTCCATCTCTCCACCCCTCCACCACACTTCCATCTCTCCACCCATTCACCACACTTCTTCCATCTCTCCACCCATCCACCACACTTCTTCCATCTCTCCACCCATCCACCACACTTCTTCCATCTCTCCACCCATCCACCACACTTCTTCCATCTCTCCACCCATCCGCCACACTTCCATCTCTCCACCCATCCACAGTTCATCCCTCCATCCCTACAGGTAGTTCCATGTTTACCATGTTTACTCGTTACCTAAGTCGTTACCTCACTGGTTCATTCTCTTCCTCTCCTCTTCCCCTTCTCCTTACCTACTCCTCTTCCTCCTCCACATATCTTCTCCATCCTTTTCCACTTTCTCCTCCTCTCCCCCCCTCTGCTCCTCAGTTCTTATTATGCTGCAGGGTGACATTGACACATGGGAGGAGTCTTATATCATAAGCCAATCGACTCTGAGAAGCCTGTTCCTCCTCTCTGTCTCTTTGTATCATACTTCAGCACCACTTAATTCCTCTCTGCGTCCGTCCGTCCTGTCCGGGCAGGGTGCCAGCTGCTCACTGGATGCTAATGAAAAGGGATTGTGGGATAACCATCCTTCAGGCTACACTGTACAGCCAACACACTGCAGCCTGGGCAGCGCTGGGATCTTTACTTATTGCAATAAAAGACCACGCATGTGACTGGATATTTGAGCACTGGCGCTTGGCAGTGCGTTTGGCAGTGTGTGTGTGTGGTAAGACGTTAGTGTGTGTGACGGCTCTGCTGGTTCCCAGTGCTGGTAAATGGAACGTGATGTTGTGGTGAGGGTGGGGTTCAGCCCCGTGGGGGGCGTCTGACTCTCTCATCACCAACACACACACACACTTGACCAGGTCCGTCTTGGTACCCATCAGCCTCTTGGTCCCCCTTCTCCTCGTGCCCTCCTCCCCTCCCTTTTCCTGTCGTGTTGTAAAGTGAGCATCTCCTTGGCTCACCTCCAGTTTGTTGTCAGAATGACGAAGAGGCACAGAGAGACCCTGTGTGTGTGTGTGTGTGTGTGTTATAATGATGGACCCAGCGTGTGTGTGTGTGTTATAATGATGGCCCCTGTGTGTGTGTGTTATAATGATGGACCCAGCGTGCGTGTGTGTGTGTGTGTGTTATAATGATGGCCCCAGGGGAAGATGTTTAGTGGTCTTAGTTACTGTTCAGAGGGATGTTTTCCACCACAGGACACTGTCTGGTCACATGATAGCTAAACGGCATAAAACACCGCCTTGACCAAGGACCAGTGCCTGGCACAGACCTGTGTGTTACGGACAGTAAGAGAGCCATCAGACTCCCAACACACACACACACACACCATGAGTCTCTCTGTCTGCCACGCCCCCTGTTCTCTTTCAGAGGTCAGCTGTCAGTCAAATAACGGTTGCGTAACAGTGCGTTGCCCCGCCCCCTGAACTGGTGTTGGCACGGTGCGGGGGATGATCACCTAGAACCCCCACGCGGCTTCCACCACACACAGCCGGACGCAGTGAAATGCGCTCAACTGGATATTTCTGTTTCAGTTTGTCTGTCTGACTTGGTGTGAACTGTGTTGCTGAATCTCTGTGGATTCTGAGGTTAAGGTGGACCTCTTCTCCATCTGTAGGTGAGCCGTGTTCCGGTGGAGAGCTGTCAGCAATACTCTACCTGTGGACAGTGTCTCGGCTCCAAGGACCCCCACTGTGGCTGGTGTGTCCTACACAACGTGTAAGTACCCACAGGCTAACATGACCACCCTCTCACATAACCACATTCTGACAGAACCTCCCTCTGACATAACCACCCTCTAACATAACCATACCTTTACATAACCTCCCTCTAACATAACCTCCCTCTAACATAACCTCCCTCTAACATAACCTCCCTCTAACATAACCTCCCTCTAACATAATTACCCCCCAACATAACCGCCCTCTAACATAACCTCCCTCTAATATAATAATCACCCTCTAACATAATAACCACCCTCTAACATAATAACCACCCTCTAACATAATAAACTTCCTCTAACATAATAAACTTCCTCTAACACAGGGGTGTCAAACCGGTTCCTCGGAGGGCCGTGTGTCTGCAGGTTTTTGTTTTTTCCTGTAAATTGGTTCCCAGTTCAGACCTAAACAACCAGGTGAGGGTAGACCTAACCAATTAGTTACCTAATTAATCAATCAAGTACAATGTGACAGCGAAAACCTGCAGACACTCGGCCCTCCGTGGATCCGGTTTGACAC
>JACXGK010005767.1:0-31584 GCA_016801125.1 Novumbra hubbsi
GGGGGGGGGGGGGGGGGGGGGGTCAGAAGGATGACATGAGTAAAGAGCATGGGGTCTGGGATTATCTGATGTGTTTACCATTCGTATACTCCTGAACACCGCCCTGCATAGATGGAAGGCAGGGCCCCCAGCACTTCCTGGTGGTTGGGTGTTGGAGGGGAGTTTGAATTCAACAGGACCCCCATTGCTCAGTGTTTGACTAGAATTTTGGCATTCTCTCTTTTGTCTGTTTTGTTTTGTCCCCCCTCTCCCTCCTCTGTGTCTGTTGGCTGATGAGTTTGTCTCTTTGTCTGGATTCAGTCAGACACTGCGTCACCTCATGCCTACAGACAGACCGACTCAGAGATAACATCAGGGTGGCAGAGACTGGGGGAGGGAGGGAGGGAGAGAGAAGAGACAGATGTACAGACAGAGCCTCGCAATGGGGGATGGGTAGCTCTCACATCAATCATTGGCTGTGTGCCGATGGAGCCAGTCTGTTGTAGCAGTTCATAGTTCAACACTCAGACCCACTCTACCAATGCTAATGAGTGTCTGGATCACTATGGGAAATGTTCTCAAACTATGTTCACAGACTAGCCTATACCCTGCTAAAAAGTTAATGCAGGAATGACCTCCGTGGAAAGATTAGAGGAGAGTAAAAAAAAAATGCTACTTGGAGATTATTCCTCCCCCTCAGACCCGCTCCTCACTCTGGTGAGTTTCCCCAGGATTATAACACAGGCTGTAATTACCCCTGTCAGCCTCAGGTAACTGAAGTAAAGATTTCCCTTCCATCACACTGAATGGAAAGCGTGACACGGATATGCAGCGATCAGAATCAAAGGGTGATTCCAATAGAATAAAACCCAAATACGGTTCCTCTATTTAAGGTATGAGGTCCCCTTGTACTGTTTGGGTGATGACGGGTGGAGCACCCTTCGTAAACAAATGGAAGGTCACAAAAAATGTCACAAGTCCTTTGCTCCCATCCCAATTTCTTCAAGCGTGGCTGAAATAGGATGGGGATTCTAATTCAATGAGATGCTGTGAGTTTCTGAACGCCGTGTGAGGGCTTGAGGCGGACCCATATGGGCTCCCTTGGTATGAGGCATGAGCCTCCCCCTCAGAGCGGCTGCTATGGATATAGAAGCAGAGGACAGAGGGCGAGCCAGGCTGTGTGGCGTGTGGGTGGTACTGAGAGGGAGAAACACTGACTTGCAGGCAGGCAGCTCGTGGAAAGGAGTGCTGGCCCCTGGGACTGCAGAATGCCTGGTTAAGTGTGTGTGCGTTTCAGCTTCTGTGAGAAGTGTGGGGAGGGTTTGGGTTGTGTGTGCGCGTGTGTCACTGTTGGTGTGTTTTGGCGTTGTGTTGACGCTGCATTATGTGGACGTGCTCAGTGAATACGGAAGACTCCATGTCAAGGTAGAAAACGCACTACTAAGACCAATGTAAATGTTTAAATATTTAGGCTGAGGTCTAATGTGTTTTGTGTTTTTATTACACTGTAGTGTACTAGGGTATTATAGCAGCAGCTGTAATGGGTTTATTTTTGGATGGGTTTTTCGCTAATGCTACTTTAATGCTGGATTGCCTTGCTATTTTGTAATAAAAGTACTTCAGTAGGCTGTGGGTGTGAAAGGCTTGTGTCTGGATTTTTGTGGTACCTGAAGCGCGGGCTGTACATGAGGCTGTATGGTGTCTGTTATGCTCTGCATGTTAAATATTACAAGTCTGTGCTCCAGAAATGTCTTCCCATGACTTCATGATCACGCTCCGCCTTGCACTACCGGCCTGTCAATCTGCAGTCCAGGGCTGTTATTCTTATGCCTGGCACGTTCTACCTCCAGGGCCTGTCTACAGGCGCTGCCTTGTCTTGTAGTATGAACTCCTTCGTTTTGCTGTACCTGGCCACTGCAAATTATTTACATTATTATTATTTATTTTTTCTTTTAAAATTAATATTATTATTGATATTATCACAGAGTATATCCTAGAACAAGAATACGGTGGGAAAGTGACCGCTTATTTTTGTGGCTTCACAAATGATCCAGTCCCATTGTCTTTGAAGACCATTCACACAGGTTACTGTAATGTAATGATGTTTCAGGGATTACCCAGGGTTACCTGTCTTGGAACCGTTTTCTCATTGCCCCTGTTTGTGTATTTTTAGGGCCTTTCCACAGCTCCGGCCTCTCAGGCCCCCTCCACACTATTAACATGGATGGCAGAGATGACTTCATTGAGCACAGCGAATGCCACAGCAACAATTCCCAGCAGGACAGCATTTCAGGTGGGCATCTGAGGAATTTTCCCGGCCCAGGTGTGAGCCTCTCTGGAGGGGTGTGGTGGGAGAGTGTGACCTGCTGTGGTCTGTTGTCTGTCTATATTGATAGGGCTTTGTTTGCCTCCATAGAAGACAGTGACAGTGACCTGGACAACCACGACTCATCCTCCAACACCTCCGTTGACGACCATATGACCTCCGCCAAAAGAACACACCGCAGGGGCGTTAAAGAAGTGAGTTTCGCCAGAACTGTTGTTTTGTGTGGCCACTCCAACTGCCTTCAGATAGTACTGCAACAAACCTCCAATTCCTGTTTCTGGGATTCGGTAATGTTGTTATGGTTATTGATGCGTGCATGTTTGGTACAGAAATTATAGTAGATGGTATATGAGGGCTGAATTTACCACAGTACATTCAGGGACTTAGCCCAGTGCTTGGGATCACATAACATCCCATTGGCTTGATAAAAGTATGTTTTACAATACCCTTTGCTCTTAACTGTTGACCTTTACAGCCTTGCTTTTGCAATGTTCTACTGTACTAAATTGACTAATAACTGTGGTATATTCTCTGTGTGAATGCTTAACTATTCCTTTTGGGAACAGCATAAGCGACAATGAGTACTGTTGGTAAACAAGCCTGTCCGTTCAGCCAATAAGTGAAAGTCGACCCTATGCAGGAATGTCAACAAGGCAGTCTGTGAAACTTGTAGAGCGTAGCGTGTAGAAAAACAAATGTATACTAAGCAGGAACCAATAGACGTTGGTAACTTTATCGGCTTTGCTTCTGCAATTCCCTTTGTGTATCTCTTGTACATAAAAAATAACTGCATTATAATTCACTGCGTGATCAGATTGGTGAATGCTCTGTCAGGCAGCGCTGCTGTGCCAGTTGATGTTTCCTTCCTGACGTCCATGGTCTACTACAGATCTCAGGACCATCTCTGGCCCTCTGGGCTTTTATGAAAATGTCATTGCCCCACCCTGCACTGTGCATATCCAAAATAATCTGTGGAGAGTGGGGTTATACAATAAACATACAGATAGATAGTAATGTCTGATTACATTTAGTTAGTTAATTGTAAACCTGTGACTATAAAGTTAGTCCCTATTCAGATGTAATATGTTTTACTAAATTGGTTGTGTCAATACATCTGTAATGTAAGACTCTGCTGTGTCTGTAATTTTAACATGGTGAGACAGTAATTCTCTCCTGAATGTCATTATTGCCAATTTCCTCAAATAATACTTAAGCAGTGCATAAGAACATTACAGGGGTGTTTAGAGTTGAACAGGTGGTGTGAAGGTATAAATAGAATACAATATTCAAAGTTATGTACATAATGCTATGTGAGTTCTCCCCTGGGTAAGGACTAGGAGACTGGGCAAAGCTGGTTGATGCCAAAGAAGACTCAAAGCTGTGATTGCTGCCAAGGGAACTTCCACAAAGTATTGATTAAAGGGTCTGAATAATAAAGTTCATGAGATTTCAGACAGACAAATATTACTTTACTTTCAATTTATTAAAAAACATAAAACAAGGAACATTTCAATATTTAAAAGAAATCTGAAAATATTCAATACTCAATTGTTAAATGAAAGTGCAGTATTGGGCATGACACCTTCCTTTTTGAACAATAGTGAATGAAACGATAGCCTCTCGTCCACATAAAAAGGAAAGAAGACCTGACCTTATATTTCTTTTTCAAACCAATGAGGACGTCTAAAATGTCTGGGGTAGATTTCTTTGCAGTCACTGTCCCCTGCTGTGTAGAACACCGTCTCACTAGGAACTGAAGTGCCAGGGAGCATCTTGCTATCATGGCAATGTGAGGGTATTTACACTCATTTATTTTCCCCATTCCAGTGGATCACCATACCACAAACGTTCTGCCTGTGTCGTTGCTTACAAAGGTCTCCCTGAAAAGCTCCTTCATGGCTGACTTCTTTTGTGGAGGAAATGTCTCAGCCTGGTCCTGTCTAATGGCAGCCTTAACATCTCTGTTGATGGTGCTGTTTTCCTCACTTGGGGCCATGAACTGTAGAATCCTTGTTTTCAAACATCGAATCATGTTTTGAGGGGTTTGAGCACCTGGAGGACCTCATCATCAAACATCATCAGGGTCTTAAGACGGTGCTTGTTATAAGTGGAGTTCCATCTTGTGACAACAACATTTAATGTCATCATTTAACCTTTTATTAAGACTTACTAAGTTAATGCGTAAATGGGTGTGAATAATTTAAGACTTCGCCATTAACGCATTTCACATATTTTAGCATCCGGGCCATTTTAGCAGTTGTGGCATTTGTGTCTTTCTTACAGAGCTCCACTACTGTGAAACAATCTGCTAATTAAGGTTAGAAATGCACTCAGTGTAAGCTTTCAAGTGGCTACTAAAGACTGATCTCTTCAGCATGGTCCATGATTCAGTGTAGTCTGGCCCAGTGGTGTGAAGATGAACAGAAATCCTTGATACAGTCCACCCATGCGGTATTGCCAGGTGGGCTCTCATCTCCACTGGGATGCCCTCTCTCTAAAGCCATTTGGGGACAGAGTCACTGGCTTGCTGTTGTCTCTCCGTTGCTCCCCTGGAACAATTGGAGTGAACTCTGCTGGCAATACTCAGCTGTCATTTAGGGTGGTTGCGGTTGGTGTCCCTTTGGTTGGTGCTTGGTGATGTGGGTCGATTGACTTCCTGCATGTTGGGCCCTGTCCAGGGTCTCCCTTCAAATAGGGCCAGAGCTTCACTGGACTATACCGCCCCAAGGTTTTACGTTGCTATATTATGGTGCCGGGGGGGTAGGGTCAGTTCTCCTTCTCCATTGTAAATCATTGTACAGTGGAGGGAAAAAATATTTTATCCCCTGCTGATTTTGTACTTTTGCCCACTGACAAAGAAATTATCAGTCTATAATTTTAATGGTAGGTTTATTTGAACAGTGACAGAACAGAATAAAAATGAATATAGAAATAAAGAAAAACACATTTCAGGTAAGTTGTACATTGATTTGCATTTTACTCAGTGAAATAAGTATTTGATCCCCTATCAATCAGCAAGATTTCTGGTTCCCAGGTGTCATTTATACAGGTAACAAACTGAGATTATTTCAGCTTGTTACCTGTAAAAGACACCTGTCCACAGAAGCAATCAATCAATCCAATTCAAAAACTCTCCACCATGGCTAAGAGCTGTCCAAGGAGGTTAGGGACATGATTGTAGACCTACCCAAGGCTGGAATGGGCTACAAGACCATTGTCATGCAGCTTGGTTTGAAGTTTACAACAGTTGGAAGAAACACAAAATCACTGTCAATCTCCCTCGGTCTGGGGCTCCATGAAAGATCTCACAATGATCATGAGAACGGTGAGGAATCAGCCCAGAACTACATGGGAGGATCTTGTCAATGATCTAAAGACAGTTGGGACCAAATTCACCAAGGAAAACCATTGGTAACACACTACGCCGTGAAAGACTGAAATCCTGCAGCACCCGCAAGGTCCCCCTGCTCAAGAAAGCACATGTTCAGGCCTGTCTGAAGTTTGCTAATGAACATATGAACATCTGAATGATTCAGAGGAGACCTGGGTGAAAGTGTTGTGGTCAGATGAGTCTAAAATGGCATCTACTAAATTCACTGTGTTTGGAGGAGGAGGAATTCTGCCTATGACTCCAAGAACACCATCCCCATTGTATAAACATGGAGGTGGAAACATTATGCTTTGGGTGTGTTTTTCTGCTAAGGGGACAGGACAACTTCACCGCATCAAAGGGATGATGGATGGGGCATGTACTGTCAAATCTTGGGTGAGAACCTCCTTCCCTCAACCAGGGCATTAAACATGGGTCGTGGTTGGTTATTCCAGCATGACAATGGCACAAAAACATTAATGACTTGGAGAGGATCTGCAAATAGGAGTGGGACAAATCTCTCCTAAAATGTGTCCAAACCTGATCTTCAAACCTCCCTGACTGTAGCTCATATTTTCTTTAATCAAATTCAGAAAGATTATGATTTTACAGTTTAGCATTTTCATGACCAAATTTCCAAATTTTGCCCGCATTTTCTGTATCCTGGAAAACAAAATGGCCTAGTTGTGTGTGATGTTTTTTGTATTTAGAAAGCGGTCATTTCACAACAAAATGTGGAGCTAGTGTTGAAATTAGAAAACTTTATGCAGATACTGAATCTATTGGTGTTAGGTTTTACGTTTGATCTCTTTAGTGTGACGTGATTTGTTGTTCTCAAGGCACTGTTGTGAATGAGGTGTAAATAAAGCATAAATAAATGTCTGACAGTAGCAGTGACTGGGTATGTTTTGTGCTCCTCAGGAGAGCGAGGACGGGGCCAACCTGATGAGCAGCTATGTGTGTCCTCTGTGCACCTTGGAGTTCAGCAGCCCTGAGCAGCTTATCACACACGTCTACCAGGTGAGGCTGGACTAGTGGAGGACTGGTCCAACACCACTCCAAGCATTTAGACTGCTTCCGCAGCCTCAGTGGTGGGATCAGGGGGCTAATGGGCTAGCTGTGCGTAATCATCCTTAAACCTCTGGGTGGTTCTGGCGTCACTCTTTTAAAGGAGGGATCCATTAGATCCAATCACGTGATTATTGTCTGGGTTATGGATGGTTCCTCCTATTTTAAGTTCAATAAATGTTTTGGATTGTCGTGGGTTTGTACATGCTGCAACTGTCTTTTACAGTACAATTGCTGCAGTGGAGACCATGTATCTGTTTGTTCTGTGGTTTTAGATATGGACTGTGGTTGGTCAGGCTGCTGATTAAACTCCCTGAAACACACCATTGCGGTTTTCTTAATTGAGTCCTCTGTCTCTCAGCACACCTCTCTGATGGGCAGTAGTAAGAGCTATGTGTGCCCAGTGTGTGGCCGGTCTCTCAGCTCGCCAGGCTCCCTGGGACGCCATCTCCTCATCCACTCTGAGGACCGTCTCTCCAACTGTGCCGTGTGTGGGTCACGCTTCACGGACACCAACAACTTCAACAGGTCTGTACCTCCATCGCTCTCCTGGCTGTTCCATGTTGTGACGTCCTGCTTTATACCAGGCCTGCACGGTTTACCAAAATATCATCAGAATTGCGATTTTGACTAGCGCAATATGCAAATCGCCAACTTTTGAGATTTTTGGCTCCAAGAAAGGATGAGATGTAAGTCGTGTGAGTCGTGTTATCAGACTTGCTCAAAGGGGGTCCAACAAATGGTCTGTCTTAGCTTAGTTTTATACATTTCTTGTCATTTAGGTTACCTGTACTAACCCCTTATTTGTATGCAATGATGCACAGAAGTGGCAGCCCAGGACACTACAATGTAGGCCCCCTGGACTGATGGGACTTATTTTGCACAAGATATATTTTATCCTTAAATGACTTAATGTTGATGTTTTTTGGCTATTTAAATTTTCTTCATTTTCTTTATTTAAATTCAACAGCTAGTGAAAGCCATCTGTTTCAAGAATGACACTGACATACTGTCACAGATACACCCTTCAAGATCAGTGCCTGCAAACATACGGGAGAAAATATTTCTCAAAGGTTGAGAAAGTTTGTCTAACTACTGGCAATGGAGCAAATATGTGAATGTAAATAAGATTCGAACACATGCAGGACCTTAAAATTAGTAGTACATTTGACCTGTTTCAGTGTCATTGTTTATTTCAGTAAGCACATTTATATAAACTCTAATATCTATCATAGAATTTTAGAAGTGAGGCATTTCACGTCGTCCACGTCGTAATTCATATTAATAATTTCCATACTTGTTTGAAATTCTATATTTCATCCAAATCGTGCAGCGCTTCAGCATTTAACATTCATTGACATGGGTTTTCTGAAGAGGTCAATGTTTGGCTAGAGGTGGTGTCGGTCTGCTCTGTGTTCTGCTCTGGGTAACAACTCTCTGCATCCTTATTCAGGGAGAAGCTCCGCGAGATCCTGAACACCAGCAGCAACATGGAGTGCAGCAGTGGAGATGACTGCTCTATGTCCCAGTCGGTCTCGGGTAGCCCCATGGGGACCCCTGGTAATGGGTCTGGACACAACCAAGCCCAAGGACATGGCCCGCTGCAGAACCATGTCGCACACCATGGCCCGGGACACAACCCTGGAGACAGCCACGGATCGGGGCATAATCCTGGCCAAGTTCCGGGACACAACCCGGGCCTAGGCCAAGGACACGGCCCGGGTCACAACCCTGGCCAAGTTCCTGGACACAACCCGGGTCACAACCCGGGCCAAGGGCACGGACACAACCCGGGACACCCACTGCCCTCACTGCACCACAGCCTCCTGTCCTCGCCCCCCTCCTTCCCTGACTCCCTCAGCCCCTCGTCAGGCTTGCCCCTGCTGCCTGACCTCCTAAACCCCATGCCCGTGCACCCGGCCGGGGTGCTGCTCGTGTGCAACAGCTGTGTTGCCTACCAGCAGCTGGTGGACGCCCAGTCTCCCATGAGGAAGTGGGCCATGCGCAGGAAGAACGAGCCGGTGGAGGCGCGCATGCACCGCCTGGAGCGCGAGCGCACCGCCAAGAAGAGCAAGCGGGAGCACGAGTCGCCCGAGGAGCGGGAGCTGCGTCGGCTGCGGGACCGCGAGGCCAAGCGGATGCAGAGGCTGCAGGAGACGGAGGAGCAGCGGGCGCGGAGGCTGCAGCGGGACCGCGAGGCCATGCGGATGAAGCGGGCCAACGAGACGCCGGACAAGAGGCAGGCCAGACTCATCCGTGAGAGGGAGGCCAAGAGGCTGAAACGGAGGCTAGAGAAGATTGACCCCTCCCTGAGGGGTCAGATTGAGCATGACCCCGCTGCTATGGCCGCTCTTACGGCAGACATGAGCCTGTTCCAGTTCCCCTGTCCAATGCCTGTTCCGTCTCTGGACAATGGCCTCTTCATGAAGCTGCCCTAGCAGGACCAGGCCACCACAAACAGCATTCTGGACCACTAGTAGTTGACCTCGCCGATACACCTTTGGACTGAAGAGGGCACAAATGGAACCATTCCACGCTGGTTGGAATCCCAGCGAAAACACTCAAACTCCTGTGTCGACAAACGTTTATTTATTACAAACTAGCAGGAGGATTGAACAGGGTCAATAATGTTTCAGTTCACGATAAATATTGATAAAGCATGTTGTAAAGATAGTTTTAATGTTCTGTTTTGGGGCGGCGTTAGACTTCGCAGCTCCTTGTGATAGGAAAAGTTCCACTTCCATAGAGGAGGATTATCTTTTGCACATGGACCTCAGCGATGGGAGTGGGTAATGTAGCCCACAGCTCTCTCCCTCCCCCCGGTCCTCTCTGCCAGCCCCAAGGCTGGGGTAGCCTCACCTCTCTTTCTACTGCTGCCAACATGGATTTCTGCTCTGGGTAGCTCATATCCACACAATCAACTACCTCACCAAGAGCAAAGGCCAAATCCCATCGGTCCTGTGGCCTGCGCTCTGATAGCTTCCAAAGCTCCTTGTGTACTTCTGTACACACACACACACACTACAGAAGATAATGCAGGTTATGTCTTTGGTTTGTTTGGAGTGTTTATTTTTGGACACAATTATGGCTTAAGCACCAGGGTAAAATGTACCTTCAGAACAGTCTGATATTTACCATAAAAAAAACGGGCCTGTTCTATACATCACATTTTTATCTTTTCTCTAAATATGAAATGTGTGTTGAGCGACATAACTCTCTTCAACACTATATACACTGCCACAATGCGGTTTTTGCCTTTTAACAGTCACATTGACCATTCCCAATCAGTGTTTAAAAATGAAAAACAAAGAACTTTGTCTACACTCCATGTACAAGATGTTTGTAATCTCAATGACATGTTCGCCTTACATGTGAACTGGTGACTAATTAACAAGAGTTTTTCTAATGGCCCAGGATCGTCGTATACAAATTCCTTCCTCGCTCAACCAGTTTATTATATATAGGTCAATGTGTCCGGTTAGATTTCAAATATCTACATTTTTCACACTTATTTTTTTACATTCCACCGCTACAAATGAACATAAGCATGGTCAAAGCCCTTTTTACCCAGTTGACCCTGGACCAGTGGGGAGAGATCTAATATTATTATTTGCTTCATAGACCTCATTCCAATACATATTTATGCAACGTGAATATACGGTATATTTTGTGATATTTCTTTTGGGGGGGGGGTTGTTTCTATATATAAGATAAAATGTAGACATTTTGCCATATTTGGTTCTATACTGTATGTGTTCTTTTCTTTGGTAATTTTTTCTAAATATCTTGCCTCAACGGTTACCTCTGATACAATGCGTTTAATCACTGAGCTCTGCAGATACTAATTGACAGTGTTCCATGTTTCTGAATGGTGTACTACAGACCTCGCTAGATTCACCCAGAGTTTTTTAATTTTGTATTTATAACCTTACTTCTATTAGTTCTGCATTCCAGCTCAGGCTTGATGTGTATTTTGAGGTTTGAGGTGGTTTGTCACTAGCTCGCTAGTAAGTGCAGTTCTAGTTGAACAGCTCTTCATTTAGACCATGCTGGACCCTATGTCAGTGCCACATTTCCATTTGTGCTAAATTCAAAATGTGATCTTGCAAATTCAGCTGGCTGAAATGGGCAGTGTTGTAATTTTTCATCGTTCATGTCATCTAGTCAATATATTATTCATTCATAGACCTGTAATCCTATCGCAAATTTATGTTATACACTTATTTTTTTACTCTTAATTTTTCAATGCATTCCGTAACTACTAAATGTAATGTGGTTGGTATTTTTGACACATTTTAACACAATTTAAATAATACAGTAAATAATACGGTGTTGTATCAATCATCTTCCTCAAATGAATGGCATGACGCAGTATTTGTGAGGGCGGCATTTGATTGTATACTGAATATAAAACCACTCAGAACTGGGAAAAGAACAAGATGCAATCATGATTCTATCATTTCAGGTCAAAGTTCAAGCTAGAATTCCAACTATGGTGACTGTCTGAAACAGATGGTCTTTCTTGAATGCATTGTACGGAGGTTTTAAAGTTCCCCGTTTTGAATGCAGTATTATTGATTCTTAACTACCAATAACTTCAGATTAGATTTAGAAGATTTGCAGTAGAAATTGAGCCACATTTGTATGACATTTATCCCAAGTGTGACCTCAAACTCCCTAAACTGGGTATGTAGCACACCCCTGCAGTGTTCTTCAAGACCGCAACAAAGACAGCTCAACGTTTGAGCCACTCACAGGCTAAAGACAACCAGAAAATAGCATCCTCCTCAACAGGGGACAGTTACATTCTAGGTGTCCACAAATGTTAGTCTGAGTGGTTCAAACCTCTATGCAAGTGTTATTTGTTCCAAGGAAATCTGATATGTTCTTTTAAAACTATGCAGGGTGCAGGGAAAAAAATGGACTCCTATTGAACTGTGCAACTCAGGCAAAGTAACTCGGTGAGGCCTGTTTGGCCATGGGGGCTGTGCCCTGGTCCTACCTTCTCAGCAGATTGATATCACTATAATCATTTAAAAGATAGAGAGCAGAACAATGCTCAACAATGGCTGGGATTTATTTCAACCCACCATAGTGACGTTTACACAATGACTATTTACATTTGTTCATCCCATGCCTACACACACACACACGTGGGACTCCCTGCCACAGCTGGTGTGGTACAACCATGAGGGTCAGAATGCTGCAGCGCAGAGGGGCCCCACACTACTCTAGTCTGGAACGGAAGGTGTCCCTGTGACTGGGGTCACACTGGAAGTAGTGGTGGGGCTTTACACAGTACCAAAGATCAGTCTGAGTTAAGTTGATCCTTGGAATATGAGCTAACGTGTACTGCAATGCAAGTTTAATTCAATTGATCCCAAAGTTGCCATATAAACAATTATTCTTTGATACAAAATACATGTATTAAAATCCCTGCCAAGTACTGGATATTTAGAGAACTTTCAATAATGAATACTGGGTATTCTGACTGATCTTGAACTGGCTACTGATCTGTGTCCTTCAGAAACAGTAGAAGAATACTATGTTGATAATGCTCTTGAATATTAAAATACTGCAAAGGATGTGGTATTTACAATTTCCCAGATATGTGTGTGTGCTTTTCAACAGCATTGTCAGAGGCTCTGCCTAGCGTGACAGTAGGGATTGGGTAAACACTGCATGTCGTAAACATTCATTTGCCCTATGGTGGTTAAATATGAGCTTGTGTTGTACTGTTTTTCAATGCCTGCCTGTTTTCTCAATTTATTCAAAAGATAGAAATATTTTTAATGTTCTTGCAAAGTTGGCCTTTTTACTAGTCTACCAGGATATTCTCTTGATGTCCATGTTTACAAAATACATCCTTTTACAAAGGCCAAAATGAATGAGGTTGAACTAAAGTGAAAACGAGAACACTATGCCATTTCTATTGTAAATGTTTTCTGGTGGGTCCTTCTGGGCAGGCGTTCTCTGTTACTGGATTAACAGATGTACAGATAATAATGAAAGCAGGAATAGAATGTGAAAATAAACATTGACTTTACGACAGAGCGGGTGTCGGTCTCTCTTTTTCAGAATTCACCCTAGGCACCAAGTCAGCAAATAAAGCATGCCACTAAAATAAATGGTCTCTTGGCCATAGAGCCCTTTATTCAGGGACAGTGTCATAAACCTCCGTAACTCCCACATGAAGTAACACTGTCCAAAGCTAACCTTGGGGTGTGCTGTGAGCAGAGCAGACCAAAAGAACATGGAATGACACATAAAAATATCACTGGTTTATTGTTCTGTACAGCCGTGGCCAAACGTTTTGAGAATTATACAAATATACATTTTCTGCTGCCTCAGTTATTATGGTGGCTATTTGCATATACTCCAGAATGTCATGAAGAGTGATCAGGTGAATTGCAATTAATTGCAACATCCCTCTTTGTCATGAAAATGCACTTAATCCCAAAAAATCTTTTCCACTGCATTTCAGCCCTGCCAGAAAAGGACTCGCTGACATCGTGTCAGTGATCCTCTCGGTAACGCAGGTGAGAGTTGATGAGGAAGAGGCAGGACATCACGGTCATACTGAAGGAGTTAGAATAGGAAGTCCGGCAAGCGCCAGGACGTCTCCTCAAGTTGATTCAGCTGCAGGACGGGCCACCCCCAGTGCAGAGCTCAGGAAGGGCAGCAGGCAGGTGTGAGTGCATCTGCACACACAGTGAGGCAAATGCTTTAGGAAGATGGCCTGGTGTCAAGAAGAGCAGCAAAGATGCCACTTATCTCCAGGAAAAACATCAGGGACAGACTGATATTCTGCAAAAGGTACTGGGATTGGACTGCTGAGGACTGGGATAAAGTCATGTTCTCTGATGACTCCCCTTTCCCCAGACCTTAATCCCATTGAGAACTTGTGGTTCATCTTCAAGAGGCGGAAAACCCCACAAATTCTGTCTCCAAGTATTGATTATGCAAGAATGGGTTGCCATCAGTCAGGTTGTGGCCTAGAAGTTAATTGACGGCAGATTGCAGAGGAATAAAAGGCTTTTTTCTTCAAGAAAAATGGATGTATTTAAAAATGTGCATGTATTAAATGTAATTGTCAAAAATAGACTTTGACACTTACGAAATGCTTGTTATTATACTTCAGCATACTTGCAAATGTTTTACACCTACAAAAATATCTGTAAACCAGTACTTTTCATTCTCAAAACTTTTGGCCACAGCTGTACTTAACCTGCTCTCTTTATATTGTTATTCATATGTTCCTAGGACTCATGTTTTACCCCCGCTGGGGTAATTAACCATTGGTAATGTAAACCCGTAGACAAGTTGTGGTTCTTCACCCAGAAACTAATGTAGATCCAGGACTCCCATCCCATCAGTCCTGCATGCTGACCACTCAATGAAAAGACCAAATGACCACACATCAATATAGGGGAATAGTATTTATATATATTATATTGTGTTTACTTAAACATGATAAATGCAATATCTCCAAGAAGTTAGCCGTAACAATAAAAATACAATATCTTTGTGTCCTTAAGTACATAGAATTAAAACTGCAAAACAAAAACAAAACAGCCCTAAGTAGTTCACACAGAGGTACAAATATACAGTACAAATCTATTTTATTCAAAAAGGGTACAAATGAAACACAACAAAATATAGTTATTAATGCTTTGTAAAGTTCAGGTAGGTGTAGGGCACTGATATCTAAGGGAGCACTTTGGGTAGACAAAGCTAAGGCTTCGGATAATCAATACATATTGACACAGCCATACAATATTAACACTCACTATACAAGGTTTATACAACCTGGATTATATTGGAGGATTTAATATGACATATACATCATTGCATATATTTTGCAGATTTAATGCATTAAAAAAAGATGTTTCTTTTCAAACTGGTCACATGTCACGTAAAAAGCAGTCACTTTAGTGCCAAAAGTACAAATGTCAAATCTGAAAATACACAAGGACTTGTTGAAAATGTAGAACCTCTCTCATCATCCTGATGTAAGTCTGCATCTGAAGCAGAAGCACCATCCCATCCAGTCCACTCACCTCAGCCACACAAGATCAGACAAGACCGATGGCTACTTTCTACAGGGGTCATAAAGCCTTTTTCCATAATCATAAAAGAAGGCAACAGAACACAAAAATAAAACCAATGAAGGAAAGTTGTTCCTGGTTTTCGAAGCATTGGGCTATGTGTAAAAACCTCCCCGGGGGAGGGAATGTGGTGACACCCATGGACATGTTGCCTTGTGTGGCAGCAGAATGACCAACCCAAAGGGAACCTCACATTTTCACCATACGCAAAACAGTCACCACCTCTGGCAGGAAGATGTGACCACAGACCACATCTCAAAAGATACCAAGCACCACCTCTCACCTCCAGGGACCTATTCTCAACATCCACTCGCATCAAAACAAAGAGGGTGGCAAATGAACTACTAAGACAACGATCTGTCATCTCTTCACATCCAGAGATCTTCTCCAAATGCCTTTCTGCTTCAAAATAAAACAGCAGTGTGCCAAGGGGGTTAACGTCACTCAAGTGAAACGTTCCACATTTGTAGCTACAAAAAAAAGGGGGAACCTGGTTGACTTCTAAACATCTTTGTATTTACACATTGTACGAAGCAGATCTTAAGGCATTATTGAAAGGTTTGATAATAGCCATACAAAACTATATATTGATACGAACATGCACACAACTGTCGAGTGATTGTTTAACTGGGGTTTCAAGTGTGCTAATAGCACAAACCTCTTTAATTTACCAACAGTTAATTTCATAACACTATAAAGGATGGCAAACAAGTGCAAATTTCTGTCTTGAACAAAACGGTAGTAGAAGACCTGCCTAATGAGACAAAGGAGTGTGAGCACACACAGGACCATGTTCTCTCCTCCATTGGTCAGTCAGGTGGATAAGCTACTGCTGCAGAGCACAAGCTAAACGTACCTGCAGATGAATGTCATATGGCCACTGAAATATACGGTTTCCACAAGAGACAAGATAAGACACAGGAAGAACTGCTTGCACCTTAAACCACTTAACCTAGAATACGTTTGACAGACATTGCATGGTGTGGTTAGGGGAGGGTTGGCGGTGTGAAGACCGGGGCCACAGACCTGCTGTTGGTGCATGTGGGCTGTGGGTTCAAGGAAACTTACAGTGGAGGTAATGAGCTCGGTCGAATAACGTCACACATGTAATAAACTTAGTAGGCTAGTGACTAAGAACAAAAGAAAAAGAAAATACACTATATTCACACACCCATGGAGTGGCTAAACAATAGTACAAAAGAGATCAGTGTACAATGAGTTGGTATCAGCCAACTTTGTATGTACATTTACCACCCTGTCCTACACTTGGACACTGAAGACATAAGAGTTCACCTCAAAAGCAAAACATGCTAGAATACATGTTCGGGTGTTCTGTGTAACAGTATTGCTTATTGCAGTAAAAGAAAACATGCGCAAAGTAACTACTGTAAAAATAGAAGGATTCTGAAGAAAATCTCCCACTTCTATTACTCCCTGTTTCTGAATGACAAAAGACCACTAGTGTAATTCAAAACATAAGGGGAGGAAATGGATCGCAACTCCCGCAAATGGTTTAACATATCTACCCTTTTCTTCAGGACAATTCGCTTGTGGCCCAAGTCTATCCAGAGACAGTGTCCAAGGTTGTATCCCCATGGACCATGAAGTCCTCGGGGCTCTGCTCAAGTGAAATGTCCCGGAGGCAGTGGGTGTCTTGGAAGGGGTGTGAGACACAGATTGATACAACTGTCTATAAATACCATGGATCTGGTACTTCTGTCCATCGGAAGGCAGTGGATGTTAACAGCACACACACTCACCAGACCTCAGCTCAGAGCCCAACACCAGGATACAGGGGCAAGCCACTTCTGAGATTCTCGGACACACCAGCTAACATGATTTGCTGAATCCTCACACGCTATCAGTGAGACTGGGTATTAATGCTTGGGGCCTGCGCACTACATAAGTAATAACAAGACCAATACACACGATTCATTCTGACAAGAACTATAACAAGTTCTAAAGTGATTAGAGACATTATTAGAAGGTGAAGTTAAAATATCTATGTGACTACAATATTACAAATAAACTAATCTTGAGTTTCGTAATGTTTACTATCTGATGGGAATGTCTGGCTGCTATTTGGAATGGCATATAAAAGTACATGTCGGAGTGATTTTTACATCTGCTCTAATTGCACTTCGTCATATTTCCATCTGTGTGACGTTTCTCAGTAACTGAAGTCTGTATCCAAAAAAGGAAACTGCAGCAGTAGTCTTGGCTAATTTGTAAACAGTGTCAACCATGCAAATCAGTTAATCTTGCCAAAATATCTTAAGAATACTTCAGAAATGCAATAATTACAAAACAAATTCCCTTCATAAAAAAAACCCTTAACTATTTGTGATTCCAATTACAAGGTCAGTGAGAATCAACATTTGACAATTTCTATGTGCAACACAAGACAATCTTATGATCCATTGAAATAATAACAAGTAAAATGAACCAACACTGTTCACCAGTACAATAAACAACAACAAAAAGCACAAAATAGAGGACAGTCACCAATGATTTGGGAGTCAAGCCTCTTGGAGATGCATTTGAAGAAAAGCATAAACCATATTACCACAGAGAATACCATCAATGAGGATCAGAGCACAAACCTCCTGTCCATAAAAAGACGCCATACTTTCCAGAACAAATGCTTCCATTTCTTTTGATTTTTAAATAGGTAAAAAAAGAGGGCATACTTTGATTGTGGATCTGTAGTAAATGTACAGGAACAACAAAAACATTTCATACCCAAATTGTGCATCACCTTTAAAAAGCAGGAAATTTAAGGTCAAGGCAAAAGATTTAAGTTGGAAGTTGGATACACAAGCAGTATATTCATATAAAACCAACCAAACAAACGTCCAAAGTGTGAGGTTAATGTGGCCCAACCTTGTGCTCTGACAGAACTATTGCTTTGTTTTGGTAACTGAGCAAAGATTGACTGGACTCAACCCTTTTACACCTTTGTGTAACTGACCTGGTGCACTAGTGCTTTTAACTGAGGACTAGGGGCTTTTTTACATTACGAGAAAATAAAGCAGTAGATGGAATTATAGGTCATTTGCATAATAATTCCCACAGCGTTTGAATTTCCAACGAAATAATCGAGACGTACCGTGCCGGGATGTGGCCGTCAAATGGGGGGGGGGGTGAGCAATACCCATGCGCATTGCACAAAACATTATACAGTTCTTACATAATCGTTTACACACTTTCAAAACTCAGATGGTGGGGATCTGTGACAATGTGACGCACGCTACCTCGGAAGGTATCGATATCTGCACGTTTACACAAAATAATTATCTAGCCACTTCTTCGACACATGAAAAATGTAGCGTAAAGTTGACAAGCACTTTGCAACGTCCCACCCAAACCATGCTGGAAAGACATGCCAACCTTACTTTGTACCCCATTATTTTCACGGCAACACAAGACAATTGGACAGATTGAGTCAGGACAATCACTACCTTCCGGAATGCATGATATTACTTTCTAGTTATTTTTAACAAAAAACTGTGGCCCAAAAAGGGGTTGAGGTGTAAACAAAAGAACTAGCACTGTTGTTGGTGCACTGCAACGGAGTACGCCAAATCCTGTGTTCTGATTGGTTGATTGAGGGAGCTGATAGATAGACCTCCAAGGCTCCGTCTCAGAAGACTAACCCTGAGGGCAGAGGAGGCCTGGGGTGCCACAGAAGCACACTAAAAGATATGGACACTTGGAGTCTGCATCAACATGACTAACATCACTAGAGGCCGGGGAAAACATGTGCCAGCAATGCAGCACCGCTAGAGTGTGCTTTCAGTTTTGTCTTCTTTTTGGGAGAAAGCTTTTAAAAGTAACAAAACCAAAACAGAAATGCGGGGGGGGGGGGGGGTATAGAGGAAAAAGAGTGCATCACAGGATGATCCGCTCACTGCCTCCGACCCAGTCTGTCTTACCACACCTTTGCTACAGATTCTCCTTAGTCTCAGGTTTCCAGAAAAGACGGTTGGTTCAGAGAGAGAGAGACAGGCCTGTGAACGTGAAGGTCACCGTCTGATAAGGATTGTTGGGGGGGTAAGGAGGAAGGTCTGCAAGGGCTTTGGTAGGTGACTCACCGGCTACATACACTCCCTGCAGCAGCCTCCTTCTGTCAGTCTGGAAGAGCAGACCGCCCGCCGGACCAGAACCTACAGCTGTTTGGACAGACTGACTGGCAGCCAGGACCCGCCAGGAGGTGGGAACTGGAAGGCAGGTCCGCTGTAATCTTAGGTGTGCAGAATGTCAACATTCTGAGGCTACATTCCAACTCTTTCCGCACTCCCCTCTCTCCTGCTTTCGCTCATCCGCCAGTTTCTCCTGTGACGTGGTGCTACTTCCCAGCATTAGAGCGCCCCTCAATGGACAGTTTGACCTCCTGTGGGATGAAGGCAGGTCGGGAGGTTCCGGAAGGACTCACTTGAGGCTGGGCCCCCTCCTCCCCCTTAAGGTATCTCTGGAGGCCCGGGACGGACCAGCGCCTCTGAGATGCGTTCGGCACTGTCGATACCCCTCCCACCCCCGGTCCGGGCCCCGCCCCTGCACGAGCAGGACCTTCCGTGTGCAAATAGAAACTGCTCTGGCCCCTCGCGTGCTCCGCTGAAGTCCTGTTTGGTCTGGGGGGCGTCTCACTGCGCCCAGCGCCCCCTACTTGCATGGGCTCGTCCTTCTCCCCCTTGTCCCGGAGGGCGCGCTCCGCCCGGTGATGAGGCTGTGTCCGGGGCTGCTGGGGCGCAGGGGGCCCCATGGACTGGCTGACGCCCCCCGGCGCGGAGTTGGCTTTGGTGTACATGCTGGCTTGGGGCTGCGGGGGCTGCTGGGCCGGCTGCTGCAGGGTGATGGACACACACACGTCCCCCACCTGCAGGTGGTGGCAGGCCAGGCCGTACAGCTGCGAGGTGCGCTCCGGGCTGCAGGAGGACCAGCCCTGGCCGAACACGAAGAAGGGGTGCTCCAGGGGCACGTCGATGGTCACCTTGCTCTGCTGCTCGCCCACCGTGAAGTGCAGCGCCACCAGGCCGGGCCGCTGCTGGATGGCCCTGATGTCCACCACCATGCTGGAGTCGATCTTCAGGCCGCCGCTCACCTCGGCGCTGCGCACAAAGTCCTGAGTCTGCAGGTCCTCCACGCGCTTCAGCTCCCCCGTGGCCAGCTGGATGATGGCCCCCTTCATGAAGTGGGAGGGGTTCGTGGGGGAGGGCGCCACCGGCTCAACCGCGGCCCTGTCCGGGAGGCCCACTCGGGCCGGATGTTCGGGGGGTTTGGGTTGGGGCGTGGGGGAGGGCGCGGCGACGGGGGGCGGGGCGGGGCAGGGAGGGGACTGATGTTGGGGGAAGTCCACAGGAACCAGGACCGGCTGTCCGTTGGCCAGGAAGACGGCGTGACCCGGCTGGCTGGCCTGCTGCTGAAGGCCCGGCGCTCGGGGGTCTCCGAACACTGCAGGGTGGATCGCATACGATGTCCTCCCCCAAGGCTCCCCATGAGCCTCTCTGCCTCTCTGAGAGCCCTGGGACAGGTTCAGGGGACCAAAGGAAACCTCTTTCCGACCTCCACCTTGAATAGGAGAGGCCAGGCGACCCACCACTTGCTGGACCTGGAGGATGAGAGGAGATGTTTCAGTCCCTTTCATGGTCCAGTGTTAAAGTGGTTAATGCACTCCTGAAAGTGCGTATTAGTGTTTATTTTATAAATAACTATCTAGGTTAGTTGGAAGCTTATTTTATTAACATGATAAGCTAACAGCGCACTTCAGAAAGAAATGAAGTCATTTCTGTGAGCACATTTCTTCTTACAATATGACAAACATGACACCATGTCCTCTTTTAGCCTGAACAACCCAACACAACCACCAACTACTTGATAACGTTTCTGTTGTCGGTGGTGTGTTTAGCTTCTGCCCCCATCAAAACACAACGTATTGTAATTCTCAATATCTCACCTTCATAACAACTAGCATTCACTCGATTTAAAGCATCCGGTCACTATAGAGGCGTGAGCATGAGAAACGGTAGTTTCTACGCTACTTAGAAAGTAGGAATCAATACTAACTAATAACAAAAACAAAAAACACTGAAGTGGCCTGATCAGGAAAGACGAGAGCAAACAGGCTGAGCTCCAATCACAGAGGACCGGCCGTGGTCAAGCCACACAGCCGAACGCCGGCAGCGGAGCCTAGAACTGGTGAACACGGTTTGTGCACAACAACCTCAGACAGAACCTCGGGCTCACCTCCAGGTCGGTGTCCGGCGTGCCGCGTTGCCCCGGCGACGCCCTCTCGTCCAGCCGGCGGCTCTTCAGGCTCCTGTCCTGCTCTCCAGAGGTTGATGCTGTATGTGATGGCCGGGCGTTCCGGTTGAGGTAGACCGACTCCAGGAGAACCTCCCTCTCCCCACCGTTCACCTCCCTGTCCGTCTCCTGCGGCCTGCTGTAGGGGTCCCTCGGGGGAGGCGCAGCCCTGGTGCCCTGAGGGTGGTAGAACACGGGTACACCCCGGGGACTGAGCTCCGTGGCGGGCAACACGCCCAGGTGCTGCTGGTGCTGGGCCACTTGTTCTGAGGTCAGCATCAGCGGGACATGGGCAGAAACCTGGGCCTGGGGAGGAGGGGACACCACCCCCTCCTGGATGACTGACTGGTAGGGCACCAGGTGGGGCTGGGAGAGGGTACCTGAGGGGGAAATCATGGTGCTGGGGACGAAGCCTGGGGAAACTGCATAAGGGACAGCACCGTACGGGGAGGTGACAAATTGGAAAGAGGAGTGGGGGATCTGGGCGTAGCCTAGAGGGGGATAGGAGAGGCCCGGATGGTGCTGTAGCATGGACGAGGGGACCGTGTAAGCTGCAGGGATGTGGCTTAACATTGGATGCAGACTGGCCTGTGAGTAGGAGACAGAGGGGACAGCCAGCTTATAGAGCATGCCGTACTGGTCAACAGGAAGCCCTTGGATCCCCTCTGCACTCTCAACTCCATAGTGAAGGCCAGGCTGAGCCCGAAGCCACTCCACTGCTGGGCCTCCACCCTGATTGTCACCACCGACCCCTGAGCTTGGCATGGAGGCCACCTCTTCCCCGCCTCCTCCTCCACCAACCCCACCTCCTCCACCACCACATCCTCCGATTCCACCTCCTGCCCCACTACTACTACTGGTGCTGCTGGTGAGATCCCTTTTCTTGGGAGGTAGGCACTCCTGGTTGCGCTCGTGAGCTGGCTTCATGGCAGCGCCGTGTGGTATCTGGAAGTGAGAGGGTTACTGTGCAGCACCGGGACGGGAGCCTGCCGGCCAGGCAGTCAGCACCACAGGAACCAGCTCTGAGAACCTCCAGCTGACCTCGTCGACCACCTCACCTGGAAACACAGAGAGTGGCTTATAGAGCATCATCTCATAGCCTTATAAACCAATGTCCAAGGCCTTGGAAAAACATAGAATGAAAGAAAACTTGTGAACTTGGCACAAGATCCAGCAAGTGATTAAAAAATGAACACAAAACGTCTAAACTCTGGATATTAATTAATATTCCGTCATATTTGCTTTATCCAATGTTATGACAAACTTTAAGAAAGCCAGCAGCCCTAAAAGATTTAGCACATTTGTAGCTATTTCACAGTATTTTGGACATTGTGTTCTCACCATGGCAACATGTCTTGGTACAGGCTAATGGAATAAGAGATTAGAGAAATACCTACACCGCAGTTGATGCAACTGTAGCTAAATGCTTTAGGTTGATTCAGAACTAACTACCATTTTCTCATCAGCTATTTATATTGTCTTGTCTCATGACAATGCTGTGTTTTTGCTCCACACCAAATTTGATTACTACCAGGAAGCTGGAGGAGAGAAATAACAGGATGTGTAGCCAGATTTTCGGCCGTATAAGACCCACCCAGACATGCATAACCACCTACACAACAGACCCTTCTCCCAACACACACAGCTATCCTCTTCTTCTAAATAATTCATTGTAAGGTATACGTGACCCAGATTAATATCAAATGCTTCACCGTCCACGTGCAAAAAAGCGCTGTAATACAGTGTGACTGTAGGCAACTTGATCATTTCAAAACCTAGTGTTGTCCCCAGATTATCCAGCCTCGAGGGTCTTGACCATGAGGATATTAGCAGTATTCGCTAGCTACAACAGGCCAAGTTGTTTACATAGTGCTTTACTATATAATTAGAACAAGTATCTCCATTGACTGTACACGTCGATAAATCATGTTTTTGCCACTAAATATAGATAAATTGGAACATCATTTATAAAACGGCATAAGCACTCAACAATGACATAACTCTCGCTAGTAGCTAAAACTGACATTTATGATTAAAGGAGATGGAAGTCAAAAGTAGCAATATGTTTCTTCTGTTATGTTATTTCAGACAAACTTGAGAATACTAATACAAAACACGATCGGATAACAATATAGTTATGTGCAAAGTTAGTTAACTTCGTGGAGATGAAACTGAAATGAGTAGGCTATTATGGCAGCGTCATAATTTATGGCTGGACATCAACGAACAGTAATGGCTAGCTAGCTACCTGGATAGCAATTCTTCGCCTACGATATTCGCGATATAAAATAATAATATACATAATCTCCAAACGCCACCACTTCCTTTGTTCTAATGCACTTACCTCCCAATATCATTGTGGATATGTCTCGAGTGCTTTACGCTTTAAGAACACTTAATATTAGAATAATATTTTGTGGAAATCAGGGCTGATGAGTCGAGCCCATTTCTGAGGCCAGTAGACGAAAACCTAGTGGCGCTTCTCGATGACGTCACACATAGTAAATTCAATTTCCTGGATCAAATCCATCTTATTGGAATAGGTCCTTATGAATTTCATATTCACTTTTAAACATACAAATTAATTTATAAAAAATATAATTTGTTAGAACGTCATGAATTTTCATTTTCACAAAATATTTGCTTAGAGTTGATGGAATTCCCCATTTCCCTCCCGACCAAACCTTGCATGGTTTCTTTCTAAATGACAATCTTTCGGAAGTAACAGTTTAACCTCTGTGCCATTATTTAAGTGGTGCCTGAATTATGACAGGCATTACTTAGAGTAAAGGTATGTGTGGGTTTTATCCCGTTGACGATCTAGACTGCAGGGGGTGCTAGTGTCATGTGTTTATTCGTACTGTATGCGATAAGATGAGCAATAGCCCTGCCTGATATCGCTTGTCCATGGTTCGGTATGAATCTGCCTTACAAATCAAATAGGTAATTGCCTAATTTATCCCAATTCATCCCAATGCCAAGCATAGCAGTTTACTTATTTTTCACTTTATGACGAAATACTGAGGATACAAATATTCACACATCTTTTACTTCAAAGAACGAAAACCTCAGAAATTGTTAAACACACTTTTATTTACTCTAAAATCTTTCAAATATACACTTAACTGGCAGTGATCCTCTGTGGTCAGAGAGTCTATTGGCAGTGCTGTTAAAGGGGTTGAGTGGGGGTCATCATTGCAATTAAGACCCTTCAATCATCTCACAAGTGCTCTTCAAGACAAAAGAATATCTCCACATTTTTCAAACACAGTGTCAATCCACTGAGGTCCAACATAACATTCATCACATCATGGTGTTTCTTCAAATCTTCATTTCAACCTGCCTTCTAGGTCCAGCTTAAGACATAGTTTCTCTTTCCTATTGTCATTACTGTGGGTGTAACAACATGCATAGTACAATAAGCCATGGAGACATAACCCTGTACGCTGGAGTGAAAACATTATTTCCATCTAAAAAGGCACAAAATAATTAAATCATCCCTGTTTGAGATAATTTGCATAACTGAATAAATATGTGCACTGTAAATCAGTCAAATGTTTCCAAATGAAGAGCACAATTGTAATTCAATAACAGTGCCGACTGCCCCATGTGTGAATTAGTGGTAAATTAAACCAAGGCCTGTGGGTTCAAGGAATATCAACTAAAACATCTGTAAGTACCATAATTAGACAATAGTAAATAAGTAAACCTACAAAATTCAAGCAATAAAAACAGATGTACACAATTTATCTATAATATTTTCAGCTCATAATTTCAACAAATATCACCACCAGATAAATTAGTTCATAGGCCTTGAATTGATACTTAATGTCTAGTGAATAATGTGGATGAATAAGCTACCAGGGCTTTTTACAGGAAACCCAACTCTGCAACACGCCAGCTGGCAGCAGTAAATGGCCACGCCCAGTGTCTCTGCTATGGTTCCTGTGGCATCCAGCCATTAGCAGCATCAAGCTCTGTGTGGAGAATGAAAGGACAGGTGTCCAGCCTGCCCAGTGGTTCACAGCACCAAGGTGACTAATGAATGTCTTTAGGCTGGAACGGTTCCATTAACTTATTGTGAATGATCATTTCCTGCCAGGACTATATTAAAATGCCCAGTCTGACCTTTTTATTTCACTCTTCATGATTTGGTGATTATTCACTTTAAAATGAAAGTAGTACCTTACCAGAAGGCCTCTAGAATTACAGCTCTATTAAGTGAGAATAGAAATGAGAAAGTGTCAACCACAGATTCAACTCTGTATAGCTCCTTTTTCTTCTAAAAGTGTCTTCAGCACTACATCAATGTCACAAAGAATACACATTTCGCCCACATTCTTCTAATCAAATTAAAAGAAACTAAAACTAGAAATGTAAATTAAAACTGACTACCTACAGAAAAGAAAAACACAGCAGATGTGTGCGATTTGAGCAAAGATGAAAAATGTTGTGCAAAAACTAAACAGCTACATCACATTCAATTGGGCAAGACTCTGGCCTCTAGATGATAGCAAATGCCTTCTTGACTTTAACCACTGATTTAAGTGGGGCTTTTAGCCCCAGTACCTTAGACGGCCTCACTGGCCAGGGTCTCTGTGGAGAGCCATATCTTCGCCCCGATCAGGAACTTGCTAAGGGGAGTGCCCAGGACGCTACGCCGGCACATGTTCCCCACAGGGGAGAAGGGGAAGGAGGAGCTCAGGTACTCTGGCAGCAGCTCGTTGGGGGAGCTGGCCTTGAAGTACATTCTGCTGTGGTCTGCCGGGGGGGCACTGGGGGTGGAGACCGGGGTGCCGGCCGGAGTGACCCCCTTGTATTGGCGAAGCCGGATCTTTAACATTTCGATCTCATCGGCCACCTGGGAGAGCTTGTGATAAGCAGTGACAGGGCCCCCATTGGGGATGCGGGCCTCAGGGACCCAGCGCAGGAAGTACAGCCGCCACAGGGCGAGGTGAGAAGGCAGGAGCTGGGGTAGGAGCATCCCCTGCAGGTCTGCGGGTCGAGAGAACCAGTCTCGGAAGAAGCCTTCCATTGGGCTCTCCACCGCCTCTCTGATCTGGGAGAAGTCAGGTTTGAGCCGCAGCACCAGGGAACTCCGCCTGGTCAGGGTGTCACAGCCATCCGTCAGGTCGTTCCTCAGGGATGTGGGAATCCCTCGGAGTGTAGTACTGTAGTTTTTCTGGGAAATGAAGAAGACACACACACACACACACAATATTAATTGAATACAACAAACATAACATTATGAGCAGCTCTACCAGATGCCCCCTCAGTAATATACATTTTGAGCAGCTCTACCAGATGCCCCCTCAGTAATATACATTTTGAGAAGCTCTACCAGATGCCCCCTCAGTAATATACATTTTGAGCAGCTCTACCAGATGCCCCCTCAGTAATATACATTTTGAGGAGCTCTACCAGATGCCCCCTCATTAATATACATTTTAAGGAGCTCTAACAGATGCCCCCTCATTAATATACATTTTGAGGAGCTCTACCAGATGCCCCCTCATTAATATACATTTTGAGGAGCTCTACCAGATGCCCCCTCATTAATATACATTTTGAGGAGCTCTACCAGATGCCCCCTCAGTAATATACATTGGAGCTCTACCAGATGCCCCCTCAGTAATATACATTGGAGCAGCTCTTCTAGATGCCCCTCAGTAGTATACATTGGAGCAGCTCTTCTAGATGCCCCTCAGTAGTATACATTGGAGCAGCTCTTCTAGATGCCCCTCAGTAGTATACTTTATATTATATCTGGCTGTACACTTGAAGTGTCTGTGTGAAACCTGCACTGCCCTAAATATGAAATCCCTCATCAACTTTATAATTAAACACAGTTGTTATTTTTGTTGTTCTATTATTGTTAATATAGACAGTTTATATGACAGCCTGTGTGTTTCCCCATCCTTGCCTTGACGCCACATGTTTTATCTCCCTCTATCCACTTCCTTCAGATGTACGTGGCTCTGTTTCTGGCACTGATCCAGTGGCTTTATATTTCTACTTTTAGTGACCTAAATATGGTATATTTCTTGCACTGTATATTGCATACATGTTTTTGTCACATTTGTCTCTTTAAAAGAAAAATTTAATTCTCGGCTACAAGGAGTCATCTGAAAACAAAAGTTATGCGAATTGGATTTAGTTTGAGGTTATTAAAAGATGTTACTCATCTCTGCGATGTCAGGAACAGTGTGGTTCAATATGCAAAGTTGCCAGGTTTCTGTCATGTAATCTCCTCGCAAGCCCCACAAAAACCGTCCAATATGATTACAAATCTACCCAATTGTATAGGAAACATCACCACCTGGCAACACTACAAATATGGAAAAGGTTTTATCCTACGAGCATATTAACTTCAGTGTTTTTCTATGTATAATAATGTTTTACAATGCTGACACACTGAGGGGGTGCAACATTTTGGGAAGGAGGTCAGGCCACTGTGACCTTCATTTCACGACTAGAACATAAATGAACGCTTGCTAAGAGGCAGCTGACCTCTCTGAAACAGACAACCAACCTTGGTGCGTCTGAAGGATTTCACGGCTCCGTTCTGCACACAGGTGGCCCCCTTGCCAACGTACACTGGGTTGTTGAAGAGCGCCTGGTCTTTAAGGGTGAACTGCTGCGACCAGTCCCAGACAGGAGGGAAACGCAAGGCCTTCTCCTCTCCCAGAAGGATGCACTTACTCTTAGCAAAGTCCTGTGGATGAGTACAGCTAACGTTACCCGCACTGCACACAGCTCAGCGCTGCATCTCAACTGAGTCGTTTAGGGGGTGTGTGTGTGTGTGAGTGTCGTTACAATGCTGTTCTCAGCGCGCTGCTGGGGACAGTTGAACAGGAAGGTGCTGAAGAGGGGGATCCACATGCTGTCACTAAGCACAGCCAGATAGGTGTCAGTGAACTCAAATGCTGCTGGGTATTGATTCATGATCTGCCATACACAGTCCAGGAACAGGAAGAACAGTGGACACTGATGGGAGGAGGAGAACAAGAAAAGGTGGAGAACATTGTGGTTAACGTCACAACATTTGAATGTAGTTGAGCTCTGTGGCAAAAATGCAAATAAACAGAGCCTGCCTCATCTTTGTCGTTCTTCTTTAAATGGTTGCAGCGGTCAAGGAAGCGATGACCAGCCATGACCCACTCCTTCTGCACCAGGCTCTGGAACCCCACGCGACCGCGGAAGTGAGGGTCCAGCATCAGCTGCACCAGAGAGGAGACCACACAGGCCAGGTCCCGATCCTCTTGCTCTGCAGAGGACATGGTCACAGGGTCAGACAGACGGGGAAGGACCCAGGAGGACAGACCATGACTGGCCTGGTTAAACAATGCTCGAACAACTGAGAAATGAAGAACATTTCTTTACCTTGAAGAATGACAGACGCATGCTTTCCCTCCAGCAAGTAGACTACCTCGGCTGAATGCTTCAGGAAGGCCCTGGAACGTGAAAGGAGACAGTTAACTTTAGGTAGAAATATGTAACATCTATACATACATATTTATAATTTTATTTTTACCAATTAATAATAAATCGTCTTTAAGTATGAATTTCATTACATATGACCAGCAGTTGATTCTAACCAAAAATATATAGTAATGTTGCCACTAAATGTTAGTACTCTAAAATTAAATGTAAATGCAAATGTTTTTCAAAATGACACTCCAATTCTTGTGCTCTTCTAATTCAAAGTCAAATGCTAGTGCTCTTCTAATTCAAAGTCAAATGCTAGTGCTCTTCTAATTCAAAGTCAAATGCTAGTGCTCTTCTAATTCAAAGTCAAATGCTAGTGCTCTTCTAATTCAAAGTCAAATGCTAGTGCTCTTCTAATTCAAAGTCAAATGCTAGTGCTCTTCTAATTCAAAGTAAAATGCTAGTGCTCTTCTAATTCAAAGTAAAATGCTAGTGCTCTTCTAATTCAAAGTAAAATGCTAGTGCTCTTCTAATTCAAACACAAATGCTAGTGCTCTTCAAAATTAAACTCCAATGCATGAACTCCTCTAAATTACACCTCATTCAGGACAGGACTGCCAGTTTACACAGAATGGTGAGCCAACCTGCTGAGCAAATAGCCTTTAAATATTTCTACATACCTGACATACTCAAGCCATCGAGAGCTTTCCATGGACGAAAGCCACCTCTCTTCAGACTCCTCAAAGGGCTCTACACACAAACAAACACAGTGAAACAACCAATGAGCTTTCAAAATCTCTAAAAACAGCAATAACAAATTCAGAATAACACTCCTTTGTTCTGAGAGCACCTTCCTAAGAAAAACACTGTCTTAATCATCAAATACATTGGATCTTAGCATTAGATTGATTTAAATTCTTCTACTTTACCGATGACACAGATCTGCCGCACTTTGCCGAAGGCGGCCTGGATGTCCTGGATGTTGGGCAGGTTCTGGTCCAGGTCAGACTTGATGACATCACTGCGCTGGGGGTGGCTCTTGGTTATGGCGCTGCAGATCCTACCACAGAACACAGGAAAATACTTTTAGACGTGGTCTTAGAAGTACGGTTTACTCCAAGTTCATTTGATACTGCATGCCTGGGCCCAGAACAACCAATCATGATGATCAAAGTAAACCAATAGCAATTGATAAATGTACCTCTGGTCCAGCTTCCTCTGCTGCAGTGGGTCAGTGATGCTGGCCATGCGTACCAGGGCGCTCCCGTTGGGGTGGTTCCAGCACCATAACTGGGGGAAAAGACACCTAGGTCAGGGCGTCCCAAACCGTCCCCACCCACAGGTCACTAACAAACTCATGTCGGCGCATAAACACTCCTCTAAAAGCCTTTCACAAGCCCGGGGCATTAATACTTGATGCATAATAGTCTATAACAGGGAGGTATTTATGAAGCAACAACTGTGTTTTCTGGGATAAAAGAAGCCACTCACGGGGATGCGGTGAGTGTTGAAGAACCAGGAATACTGCTTCAGGTCCTGATCCGCCAGGGACACAGGGACCACAAAGTACTCTGGGAGACTGAGGATAGGGAAGGAAACAGGTAGAAATGCTCTTCAAATACCCTCCAGAATTCCTGATGTCCTTAATAATTAAATAATTAAGTATGGAAGCAAGATTACTTTGTTTTGTGAAACGGCAACCATCCGAGTTTGTGACCAAACTCTTGACTGGTACTGTATATTCCAGTAAAACACACATTTCATCAGCACAATGGATAACAACAACCCAGCAAATATAATTGGTAGGCTCTCAATACAGCCTAATATGCTCTAATGTTTTTGAAAGCAACTTGAGCAAACAGTTTGCAAACCGTCAATATGTACCATATAAATTCATTGTCTGACTGATGCTACTTTGGAAACGTTTGGAGCCTGAAATGGAGGTCCACATTGACATTTAGGAAATCCTCCTCCACCTTCCCCTCCTCCCTTAAACCCTGTGGGCCCAACCTGGGTGATACGGCGTAGCCCTCGTTGATGGAGCACACTCTCCACTCAGCTGCACCCGTCCTCTTGATCTCCCGGTCCCATTCAGAGGGCCGGTCAAACAGGGGCGTCTGTACTCCTCCACCAGGGTCCACACCATTTACTCGTTTCCCTAAGAGTACTCACAGTTAGTCAACTGGTTTCCCTAAGAGTATTCAGTTAGTCAACTGGTTTCCCTAAGAGTATTCACAGTTAGTCACCTGGTTTCCCTAAGAGTATTCACAGTTAGTCACCTGGTTTCCCTAAGAGTATTCAGTTAGTCAACTGGTTTCCCTAAGAGTATTCACAGTTAGTCACCTGGTTTCCCTAAGAGTATTCACAGTTAGTCACCTGGTTTCCCTAAGAGTATTCACAGTTAGTCAACCGCTCGCTGCTTTTCAATCAACTCACAGATTCCAATTACACTGACCATCTAAAAAAAGAACCCCATGATCAGCAAAGAAGCCTGAGAAAATGTAACTGTTCTTATTCATCTTGAAATGAGATAAATACACCAATTTAACTAATTGAAAAAGTGCATTAGTTAAAAAAGAATACAGTGATTAATGAATGTTTTTTTTTTTACTCTTACAATTCTAGCTGAAACAAAAGTTACATTTGTCACATATTTTTAGTGTAATAATCACCTGATTTTATTTGACCCATCCTTACCAGGGGGTTTAATTGAGGGCACTGTACGTTCTATACTACAGCTACATTAAATCCTAACTGATCACATTGTTGTGTTATGTCAATCACCTTTCCATTTAGACACCACACAAACCACGGCATGGACCTTGAGGATGCTATTGATTCCTAGGACAGTTAGTTGAGACAGGCCTCGTACAATAAGAGCGTGTCAAAGCCTTGTCACTCAGACCTGGAGTGCCGTTGTGTGTAGTACCTGAGGAGCCGTATTGCTTCCCTACATACTGTTGTGTGTAGTACCTGAGGAGCCGTATTGCTTCCCTACATACTGT